>JAJIBD010031532.1:0-74210 GCA_021461705.1 Cryptotis parvus
TATTTTTTTATTTTTTTAATATTTTTTTATTTTTACAATTACAAAGATATACAATTAAAAAGCTCATATTTGGGTTTGGTCATACAGTGTTCCAGCACCCATCCCACCACCAGTGCCCATCTCCCACCACCAACGCCCTCGGTTCCCTCCCCCCTCCCCCAGTCCTGCTCCATGGCAGATTCTTTATTTCCTTTCTGTTTCTCTCTTTCTTTTTTTTCCTTCCCTTCCAGACTATGGATTACAGAACATACATTAAAGGGTTGTCATGTGTATCTTTTTGCCTCTATTTAATGCTCAGTTCTAGGTTGGCATTAGTACCCTCAACAATTGTTAGCACACTGTTCCATTTTCTGTCCTACCTAGCCTCTGACTCCCATACGCCTATGATAATCTCCACCTTTGACAAGACCTCCTGATATATGTTTCACCCTGACCTTGGATATTGGTATCATAATATGTACATTTATATTTATGCCATGCAAATAAATGCAGTCATTCTGTATCTGTCTCTCTCCTTCTGGCTAATTTCACTCAACATAATCTTCTCCATGTCCATCCATTTATAGGCAAATTTTATAACTTCATTTTTCCTAACAGCTGCATAGTATTCCGCTGTGTAGATGTACCAAAGCTTTTTATCCAGTCATCGATTTTCAGGCACTCTGGTTGCTCCCAGATTCTGGCTATTGTGAATAATGCTGCTATGAACATAAAAGTAGGGATGGTGTTTCTGCTGCGTATTTTTGGTTTCCCAGAGTAGATTCCCAGGAGTGGTATGGCTGGGTCAAATGGGAGTTCAATTTCTAGTCTTTGGAGGAATGTCCATATTGTTTTCCAGAAAGGCTGTACCAGCCGGCATTCCCACCAACAATGGATGAGTGTCCCCTTTTCCCCACATCCACGCCAGCACTTGTTGTTCTTGCTCTTTTGGATATGTGCCAGTCTCTGTGGTGTAAAGTGGTATCTCATTGTTGTTTTGATTTGCATCTCTCTTGATGATTAGTGATAATGAGCATTTTTTCATGTTTTTTTGGCCATTCGAATTTCTTCCCTTGCTGAAGTTTCTGTTCATTTCTTCTCCCCATTTTTTTTGATTGTTTTGTAAGGTCATAAACTTAACTTTTTAAGACCTTGAAATTTTTTTAATAAGTGTGGAAATAAAAAAGATAACAAAAATGTTAACTATTTTGAAGGTTGTTTTATTAAAATGTCTTTCTCCAAATATGCTCCCAAATTTCTGTTAAGAGTATTAAATTCTATTCAAGAGACTAACCTCTGTAACTGTTCAATGTTGCCAATCCTGCCACTTTGCATGGTTATTTTATTTTGAATGTCAATAAAACAGTCTTTAAAATAGTCCTGTTTAGTTTTATCTATTTATTTGGTTTTGGGGTCATACCTGGCTGTGCTCAGGGATTACCCAGGCCCCATACTTCAGATCACTCCTGTCAGTCCTCAAGGGACAATATGGACTGTGGGTGATCAAATCCAGGTCAGATGTTTCCAAGGCAAATACTCTACCCAATGTGCTATCACTCTGACCCCAGTTTTTAAAAAATATTTAAGCAAACATTTTCTAGTACTTTAATTCCCAAAGTAGTGAAAGTGTTTTAGACTTTGCAGTGTTTCTAATAAAGATAATGTTGTTACAGAAGCAAATCAATAATTTTTTACTTATAATAACATTTTTACCTGAGAATTGCAGCCTGTCATGGTCGAAAAAAATTATTGCATTGACCTCTGCTTATTTTGACCAATGACAAATTTTGCCACACTTTAACAAAAATAAACCAGAGTTCAAGACTCGTCCAATAAAAGAAATAATTACTGACAGTTCCTGGAAGTGGAATCAGTTCTTTTGATTTCTGAGGTTGAAACCAACTCTTTCATGCCAGGAAATGATCTCTATCTAACTTGAAGGTTCTCTTTCAACCCCCTGAAGCCAAAGACATTGAGAAAATTGGCATTCCTATGGTGTTTTGCATGGGGTTTTTTTTTCCTAGTAATGGTTCCAAAGAGGGGCCTGGGTGAGGGGATGGTTTCTAGGTATTTAAGACATTGAAGATATGTCACTGCTTGGAAATTTTTGAATATTTTCAATCTGTCTTATTCAGATACTGTGACCTCTTTTCACAAAAAAAATATAATAATATAACTTTATAATAGTGTCATCAACTATAGAAATTGTTCATCTGGGAAGGAAGATGATGAATATTGATTTGAACAGTGTCTGATCATCTCTTTTTATTTCTAGTTGTCCTCTTTAAATATAGTTTTGCCTCTACATCCTTCTCTTCTGAAGAAAAATCAGTTCAAAGTCATAATGAATCTAAACAAAACATACTCATCTATGTGAGATGGTAGGAAATAGATAACTCAGATTAAGCTAGGGACTCAGAATGTTGAACACCAAGAAATCACTGTATCACTGTATCACTGTCTTCCCCTTGTTCATCGATTTGCTCGAGCGGGCACCAGTAACATCTCCACATCCTGTCGCAAGCAAGTGTAGCCCAAAGGCATCTGCTTGCTCCAGGAACAGGAAGAGCCTTAAACCATTCTTCAGGTCATGGAGATATAAGAACACAAAGAGAGGGAAGACACGACATGGGCAGAGGACAAGATTGACACAGACAATCAGATTTGAAGTGCAGGTTTAAAATACTGCGGGAATGCCCAAGAGGAAAGAGAAAACAGACAGGCAGATAGGCAGGCAATAAGACAGCAGGAGAAAATTGCCTGCCATAGTGGCAGGTTTGGGTAAGTGGAAGTGGCAGGAGGAAAACCCAGGGAACTGGTGGTGTGCAACATTCACTGGTGAAGGGATGTGTGTTGAAATATTGTATAATTGAAACCCAATCATGAACGACTTTGTAACTGTATCTCATGGTGATTCAATAAAAACTGTTCCCTTATTTAAAAATTTTTTAAAAAATACTGCAGGGTGTGGTTTAAGAATCATGACCAATATACCTGTAAACCATAGACTCAATTTAACATGAAAAAATTTAAATTAAAAATGTATGCTGCTTAATGGAGAATTTCAGAACTTAACAAAGAGTAAAGAGCACATCCATGGAAGGGGCACCCCCTGCAGGCTAGATGTGAGTTCCTGCTGGTGAGGTGGTCATGATGGCAGCAGAACAGGCCACCTCAGGATATGACCAAGCAGGGGTGGAGGGTGTCTCTGCAGCAACACCCCCACCAAAAGACATGACATTGGAGCAACATGAGCAACATAGCAACAGCTTTGCAGGGGAACAACTCAGATACTAGAGCTCAGCAGAGCAAGGAGAACATGAAAATCAGAAATAAACCGTCAGTGGTGACAGCAATCATGAGAGACTGGATAGAAAGAAGCATAACTCTCTCTCTCTCTCTCTTTCCCCTCCTTCCCCTCCCCTCATTCTCTGTACCTCTCTCTCTCTCTCTTTCTCTCTCTCTCCCCACTTCTCTCTCTATCTCTCCCTCACTTTTTACCCTCACTCTTAATCTCCCACACACAGAGAGATCCAGAGACAGATTTCCCAACTGTTAAAGGAAAAAGTAAATATAGAAACCAAGAATAATGGACTAAAATCTTGTGTGTTTGGATTAGAATTGAAGATGACAATAGTTGACGGTGAATGACTAGACAAATGGAAAAATAAACATATATATATATGTACATATATATATAGTATAAGGCACCTCATAAGTACTCTGTGATTTAAATACCCAAATTCACTTAAATATTTTGGAATGTTTAGGAATTTAGGATAGCGTGATGTGGTAGAAAGGATGTGATTTTTAGATGCGGTTTCAAGTAATATCTTGGTTTAATCCCCTTGGTGATTTTATGCAATCTTGGTAAAACCTGTAAGACAGAAAGTAAACAAACTGAAAAAATACCAAGACTATAAATTTTAATCAATTACAATATTTTTGTCCCCCAAGGGACCTTTGGAAATAATATGAAGACTATTTTGGTCATCTCTCACAGAGAAATTCTAATAGTATCCAGTGAGGAAAGAATTTGAATGCTATTGAACAAGCTACAAAATGCACAGGAAATTGACCACAGAAATAATTACTAGCATGATATGTATCATGCACCCACAAAATCCAAACTTTTATACATTATAGCACAAACCCAAACACCTCAGAATAAAATTGTATTTGGAAATGGGGCCTATAAATACAAGAGTGTGCTAAAATGAGGACAGTTGATGCACACTAACCCAAACTTACTGGTATTTCTATTAAAAAAAGATGAAACTTGAATAAATACAGAGGTTACCAGGGCTACACTTGTCCAGGGGGAAAGACCCCACAAGAACACAGCAAGAATATAGTCCTTGTGAACTTAAAAGGAATCCAAACCCAAGCCCTCTTGACCTTGGATTTCTGCCATGCAAAACTAAGGAAAATAAACTCTTTTTAATTGATCTGTCGATGGTTTTGCTGTGGGCACTCCTAACAAATTAATACAATTATATAGCTAAATATGTGACAGAGCCATGGTAGGGAAGAGAGAATATACTTCCCTCCCAACAAAATTTTAAACTGGTTATTCAGATAGAAAATCTTTCCTTTGGGTATGCAGAGCTGCGCAAGCAGCTGGGGAGACTGGAGCCCGGCTCGCGCTGAGCCCAGCTGACGATGGGATCCCGAGGAGGGCAGATGGGTTTTGGGTGTTGGCCCATCGCCTCTGGGGGTCCCGGAAGCAGCCAGATGAAACTCGCCCATCACACTAGCCACCATCTTCACTGTCCGGACGCTGAGAAACTGACCCACGACCAGATCAACTGAGCAAGACCAGTTCGAGCCCAGGTAGGCGGCTCCCAGAAGCGGGAATCACTGGGAATTCGCCAGATGGAGTCAAGGTTAAGCCACTCCCCCTCCCTCCATTTTGCCGAAGCCTGGTGGACCCGCCCAGGAACTGCCCGGGAACCAGTATGCAGAGCTGCGCAAGCGTTGGGGAGACTGGGCCGGCTCGCGCCGAGCCCAGCTGACGATGGGATCCCGAGGAGGGCAGATGGGTTTTTGGGTGTTGGCCCATCGCCTCTGGGGGTCCCGGAAGCAGCCAGATGAAACTTCGCCCATCACACTAGCCACCATCTTCACTGTCCGGACGCTGAGAAACTGACCCACGACCAGATCAACTGAGCAAAACCAGTTCGAGCCCAGGTAGGCGGCTCCCCAGAAGCGGGAATCACTGGGAATTCGCCAGATGGAGTCAGGGTTAAGCCACCCCTCCCCTCCTCCATTTTGCCGAGCCTGGTGGACCCGCCCAGGAACTGCCCGGGAACCAGTATGCAGAGCTGCGCAGCGCTGGGGGAGACTGGAGCCGGCTCGCGCCGAGCCCAGCTGACGATGGGATCCCGGAGGAGGGCAGATGGGTTTTGGGTGTTGGGCCCATCGCCTCTGGGGGGGTCCCGGAAGCAGCCAGATGAAACTCGCCCATCACACTAGCCACCATCTTCACTGTCCGGACGCTGAGAAACTGACCCACCGACCAGATCAACTGAGCAAAACCAGTTCGAAGCCCAGATCGGCGTGGCCATAAGCGGCGCTGGTCCACCAAAAATAGTGAAACAGTAATGTCATTTAATGCACTGTATTCCACGAAGAGCAGGAAGGTTTGTCGGGAAGGAGATATAGAGAAGAAGGAGATGACATACAGAATCTGCCGGGTGGTTGAGTGCGGGAGGGGGAGGAATTGGGTACGTTGGTGATGGTAGATGGGTTTGGGTGGAGGGATGGGTGTTGGAACACTGTGGATCCAAAACTCTACATGAGCATCTTTCAATTGTATGTCTAAAAATGGTGTAATGATATTTGGGGGGGAAAATAATAAAATTAAAAAAAAAAAAAAAAAGAAAATCTTTCCTTTGGCTTTTATATTCTGATGGGCCATAAAAGTTAGCATTATCTCTTCTGGGATATAACTTCTCTGAAAATACAATTTCATAAATAAACTTCTGCCTAAAACACTACACAGACACAATTCACACCCCATAAAAATACCTGTAAAATGTTTAGGGGACATACATCAAATACTGTTGAAATTTATATGGAATAACAACCCTCTGTCCCACCCCCCAATAACCAGAGCAATCTTGGGTAAAGAATATGGGGAGACTTTTTCTCTTCCCATCTCAAACTATGAAGCTGTACTAATTAGTATAGTGAGGCAATTGATTATTACAGAAGAAAGACAGACTTTCTGACCAGTGGATTAGAGCTGAGTTCAGATAAGGACCCAAGCATATGTCAAGTTAATCTTTGACCATGGAGCTAGGAGTGTGAAGTGGAGCAAGGAAAATCCCATCAAGAGGTGATGCTGGGAAAACAGGTCAGCCACATGCCAAAACAATGAACTCACATCCTTATCTCAATGCTTACACAAAGTTTAATTCAAAATGAATTAAAGAATACATGCATGATTTTATAATAAAATGTTTTAAAAAATTATTTTTAGGGGGCAGAGAGATAGTATAAGAGGGAAAGTGCTTGTCTCGTGACTGACTGACTGACCCAGGTTCAATTCCCAGCACCTTGTATGGTTCCACTGAGCACATCCAGGAGTGATCATTGAACACAGAGACAGAAGTAACCCCTGAATTCCACTGGATGTGGCCCCAAACTAGCTGAAAAAGATAGAGAAATGCATACATAATTGTACTCATAAAGCTTGTTTAACCATGGAACTTTTTTAGAAAAATCCATATGATTCTCAGTAAACTATGAACTGAATGAACTGCCACATGACCCAGCAATTCCACTACGGGGTATAAATTCCCAAGAAAGAAAATCAGTCAATAAGATGTATGCACACCATTAGCACTCAGTACAAAGCTATTTGTACTGAGATTTGGAATCAATATCCAATGACAGATTTGCCGATCATGAAGATGTAGTACATATACACAGTGAAATAATACCCAGATATCATGAATAATGAAATCATGCAATTAGCTGCATGGATGGAACTAGAAGATATCATGTTAAATGATGTAAGCCAGTAGAAAAGGATAAACAGTTTGGTTGATGTTGGGAAGGTTGCACTGGTGGGGGGATGGGTGCTGGAACACTGGTATGCCTAAACCCAATCATAAACAGCTTTGTAATAGTATATCTCACGGTGATAGAATAAAATTTTTAAAAAGTACAGGCTGGTATCACTTATATGTAACATTTAGAGTAACTGAACTTGTATCACTTGTATGACTTGCCTTCCGTTGTTCATTGATTTGCTCAAGCGGGCACCAGTAATGTCTCCATTCATTGGAAATGAGGTACATTATTGTTACTGTTTTTGGCATATCAAATACACCACAGGTGTAGATTGCCAGGCTCTGCCGTGGTTCTGAGTTCATCCCAGGGGGTCCAGTCTTTTTCTATGTCAGACCATCAACCATCCAGTGCCACAGGGCAGAGCCCTGGGTATAGAAAAAGTCTGTCTCCCTGTCTGCCACCTGTTGACTGCAGCTGGGCACTGCAGCCACACCTGCAACACCTCGAGGGGTAGGGAAAGTAACTGGACAAGGGGATGAAATGATTGATGGAGGGTGGCTAGATCACCCTTGACTCCAGAGTATAGGGAGGAGAAGGAAAGAATAGAGTGGAAGAGATGGGAAGAAGAGACAGATGAGAAGCAGCAGAGGGCAGGAAATGAAGGGATTCAGGTACATTATGGTTTTAAGGAGTGAAAAGAGTGAAATATCCAAATCACAGAGTTAACAACACTGAAATCATAAGACCCAAACTTTAACAACCAAACTCTAAAAGGTGCTTGTCAAGAAATGTTTTCTTAAGACATTAAGGGCATCCAGATAGGAAGGGAAGAAGCCAAGTTATCACTATTTGCAGATGACATGATATTATACATGGAAAACCCGGAAACTCTCTACCAAGAGGCTCCTAGAAATAATACATTCCTATAGCAGAGTAGCAGGGTCACAAAATCAATACCCAAAAAGTCAATGGCCTTCCTATATGCAAACAGCGAAAGAGAAGAAAGGGACATTAAAGAAACTATCCCATTCACAATTGCGCCGCAGAAAATCAAATACCTAGGAATCAGTTTGACAAAGAATGTAAAGGATCTCTACAAAGAAAACTACAAAACGTTACTTCAGGAAATAAAAGAAGACCTGAGGAAATGGAGACATATTCCCTGCTCATGGATCGGAAGGATCAACATTATCAAAATGGTAATACTCCCTAGAGCTTTATACAGATTCAATGCGGTCCCTATAAAGATACCCATGATGTTCTTCAAAGAAATTGAACAAACACTCCTGAAATTTGTATGGAATAATAAAACTCCACGAATAGCTAAAGCAATCCCTTGGGAAAAAAGAAGATGGGAGGTATCACTTTCCCCAACCCTCAAGCTCTACTACAGAGCAGTTGTAATTAAGACAGTGTGGTATTGGTATAGAGACAGACCTGTAGACCTATGGAATAGAACTGAGTATCCTGAAACACATTCTCAAATATACAACCACTTAATCTTCGATAAAGGAGCAAAAAAATATTACGTGGAGCAAAGAAAGCCTCTTCAACAAATGGTGCTGGGAAAACTGGGCAGCTACATGTAAAAAATGAACTTAGACCTCCTTCTAACGCCATGCACAAAAGTCAGATCAAAATGGATTCTAGATCTCAACATCAGACATGAATCTATAAGGTACATCGAAGAAAACATAGGAGAAACGCTCTACGACATCGAAACGAAAAGTATCTTTAAAGATGACACACCACTGACCAAGCAAATGGAAGCAAAGTTAAACAAATGGGATTATATAAAACTAAAAAGCTTCTGCACCTCAAAAGAAACGGTGACCAAGATACAAAGACAATCCACAGAGTGGGAAAGGATATTCACCCAATACCCATCTGACAAGGGGTTAATATCCAGGATATATCAGGCACTGGTTGCACTCCACAAAGGAAAAAACAGCCAACCCCATCAAAAAATGGGGAGAAGAAATGAACAGAAGCTTCCAAAAAAGAAATTCGAATGGCCAAAAGGCATATGAAAAAGTGTTCTTCATCTTTAATCATCAGGGAGATGCAAATCAAAACAACAATGAGGTACCATCTCACACCACAGAGACTGGCACACATACAAAACAGCAAGAACAACCAGTGCTGGCGTGGATGTGGGGGAAAAGGGACTCTGATCCACTGTTGGTGGGAGTGCCGACTGGTCCAGCCCTTTTGGAAAACAATATGGGCATTCCTCCGAAAACTAGATATTGAGCTCCCATTTGATCCAGCAATAGCACTCCTGGGAATATACCCGAGAGACCGAAAAACACATAGCAGAAACACTATCTGTACTTCTTTATTCATCTCTGCGCTATTCACTATAGCTAGAATCTGGAAACAACCTAAATGCCCGAGAACAGAGGACTGGCTAAAGAAACTGTGGTTCATCTACACTATGGAATACTATGCGGCTGTCAGAAAAGATGACATTATGAAATTTACCTGCAAATGGAGGGACATGGAGACTATCATGCTGAGTGAAATTAGTCAGAAGGAAAAGGACAGATATAGAATGACTGCATTCATTAATACGACATAAATAGATACCAGTGTTTTACTAAATGTGGGAAATGGTAATGGCAGATTAAGACTCACCATTGAATATACACAAAGAGACTTAAGTGATAAACTCTAAATACCTGTAGGGCTAGCCACAATGTGTAAAATAAGAGGCAGATAGATGCAGAGACAGAGAGAGAGAGACAGAGAGAGAAAGAGAGGAAACTGGGGTACCTGCTATTAAGGCAGCATGGGGGTGGGAAGGAGGGGGTGGGGTACATTGGTGGTGGAAATGGGGCACTGGTGGAGGGATGGGTGCTGGTATACTGTATTACCAAGAACCAATTATGATCACCTTTGTAATTGTATGTTTCACTGTGGTATAATAAAAAATTAAAAAAAAAAAGAAATGTTTTCTTAGAATGAGATTCATGAAGACTGTTCAATTTCACAATGGAAGCATTGAGCCATTAAGCCCTTTGTATGAGAAATCACAGATATGTTGTTACAGGATAGGCATTTGACTACATATTTTGGGTATCTTATACTACATATTATTGGGTACCTTATACATACACCTTTTAAATATAGTGTGGTACTTGGTATGTCAGTATAGTTGAGTTTGAGAAGTCGAGGCTGTGTGCCCAGGAATTCCATGTATTGTTACTGAGTTTTTTTCAATGGATTCACTCATGGGTGGGGCTCATCTGAGCAGTGGAGCAGTGGAGTGCTCAAGGTCTGTCAGGAGGCCTTGAGCATGGCTGCAATTGTAGAGTGTGGAAGTTTTTCAGCTGCTGGGGCTGTTGAGATGGGACATCCCAAACCCCCCCTCTTCAGGGATCCTCTGTGTTCAGCCTGGTGCTAGGAGGACCGGTGCATGTCTGCCAGGTCATTTTATTTTATTTCCCAAGCTCTATGGTCTCAGGAAAAAAAATTCTTTTTGAAAAGATGCTCAGTATAAAGATACTATAAGTAGCTTTTAATTATTTCAAGGTCCTTTGATTCCCAGCTGATCCATTATTTTTTATTAATGTATTCTTTTTCAAAAAGCACTGACACTTAGCACATTTGGAAAAATATTCCTACACTGTGGTGACATAGAACAGTTTTTACGTTAAAAATCTGATTTTTTATGGTACATCTACACAATGGAATACTATGCAGCTATTAGGAAAAATGAAGTTATGAAATTTGCCTATAAATGGATGGACATGGAGAGGATCATGTTAAGTGAAATTAGCCAGAAGGAGAGAGACAGATATAGAATGACTGCATTAATTTGCATAACATAAATATATAAACATATATATACATGTTATGATACCAATATCGAAGATCAGGTAAAACGTGGCTCAAGAGGTCTTGCCAAAGGTGGAAACTACCACAAACTTGTGGAAGTAGAGTTAGGTAAGACAGACAGAGAAGGAAACAGTCTGCCAATAATTGTGGAAAGTCCATTACCACATAGAACTTAGCATTAAACACAGGCAAAAAGATAAACATGATAACCTCTAAGTATATGTATTACAATCCACAACATGTAAGAGAGAGAAAAAAAGAAAGAAATAGAAAGAAAGAAAAGAGATAAAGAGCCTGCCATGGGCAAGGCTAGGGGTGGGGGAGGGAATCGAGGATTCCCACCACATTGATGGTGGTCAGTGGGCACTGGTGGAGGGATGGGTGCTGGAACACTGTATGGCCGAAACCCAAATATGAACATGTTTGAAATTGTTAAATAAATAAATTAAAAAATCTGATTTTTTAAACTTTAAAGAATTTTGCTAGACAACCATAATGCCCAGAGAGAGACAGAGAGAGAGAGATAGAGAGAGAGAGAGAGAAATAGAGAGGGGGGGGGAGAGAGAAAAGGTGCCTGCCATAGAGACAGGATGAGAGGAGGGTTGATGGGTGGAAAACTGGGAATTTGTGGTGGGAAATGCACACTATGGAGGGACGGGTGTTGGAACATTGTATGATTGAAACCCAATCATGAACAATCTTGTAACTGTATCTCAGAGTGATTCTATTTTTAAAAAATAATTAAATTAAAATTTAATTTAATTTAATAAAGAATTTGCTAGGATAATTCAAATGACTTAGAAATATTTTACTTACAAATCACTATATTTCTATCAGAATATAGCTGAGGAGTCATCAAAAGAAACAGAGCAAGAGAAGATGAGGATCACAGTGTGTGAGGAGAGAAGTGCCCACGCTCTGGGCCACATCACTCACAACTTCCACAGTTACCAACCTGAAATGTCTCCAAGCTCTAGACCTTAGGGATTTTTTACAGAGGTACAATTTCATGGCATCATTGATTATATCATTATGCATTAATTCAACCGCCAGCCATCTTGCTCATGGAACGATTCCCTTGGCACCCAGCCCATCAAAATTAGGTATTTTTCAAAAGTCACCTCATTGACACAAATACAAGTGTAATTGGAAGGACCATGTTATGAATGATAAAAGATACCTTCTTTGCCTACTTAGAAAATGATGTTTTAGGAGTTCTGTGCCAGAAATATTTCTTATTATCGCTCAATATCTTAGTATTCTCATAAGAAGAGATAAAAGAACTTGCTTTCTGCTCTGTGTCATCTGAGGATACAGGAAGTTGCCATCTGCATCAGCAGGCCGGGAATGTCAGTAGAGCAGGAAGAGAGTTTGCCTTGCACATGACCAAGCCTGGTTTAATGCCTGACACTCTATACTGTCCCCTAGCCCCACCAGCAGTGATCCCTGAGTGCAGAGCCAGGAGTAAACCCTGAGCACTGCTGAGTGTGACTCAAAATCCAACCCCCACCCAAATAAAGAAAGAAATTTAAAAAGTTGTCATTCACAGAGCAAGAAGCAGGCACTCACCAGACACTTAATCAACTGATCTTTGGTTTCTGGGACTCCAGAATTGTGATACATAAATTTTCTTTGTTTTAGTCACCCAATCTGTGATATTTTCTCATTGGAACCCTAACCAATTAAGAAATATTATGGATGAATGAACTCAGGAGCATTGTAGCATCTTGTTGAGGCAAAGGGAGAAATTCCCGACACCTCAGGTTCTCTGATTGGTCAATCAAAGAAATTAGAGACTTGAGCAATAATACAGCAGATATGGCATTTGACTTGCATGCGCCCTACCTGGGTTAAATCCTCGGTATCCCATATGGTCCCCTGAGCACCACCAGGAGTAATTCCTGAGCGCAGAGCCAGGAGTAACCCCTGAGCATTGCCAGGTATGACCCAAAAAGAAAAAAAACAAGCAAGCAAATAAATTAACATAAGAGATATTAGTGGGCAAAATTAATTATTGCACATGGATAATTTACATAGCAGAAAATAGAGAGAAAATGGGGCAGTAACATGAATTGTCAAAGAGATAAGGAAACTCATAAAACAATGAGAGGATGACTCATATGACAAAACAAGATATTGATGCTTCTCTTACAAAGAACTTATTTCTGCGATGACCATAAATCTGGGCATTCTTCATTATTAAAGGCTATGTAACCATTTCTCATGAGGTACATAGAGCCTTTATTGAACTTAGTTTCACTTGCCAAAGTGACCCCATGTTGCCAAAAACCTGCTCTGGGCATCTTAGGAAAATGCCCATATGAACACTGTGAGGGACGTGATCACACCATCAGCTTATTTTCTGCTTTAGCAATACTATTTTTCCAAAGATTCAGTTTCTAAGATCCTTTGTTCTGCTCTCTCTGATTAATACTTTTTCAAAAGCTATTATTTTTCTGTTACAGATCTCATTGGTATATAACAAATTAATTTAAAATCAGTTTTGTAAATCACTAAACATTTATATTGCCACAATAAGCATAAAATGTAGGTCAGGAATTCATTAAGGAGCCAAGTGAATAAGTTTTCCCTCAGGGTTCTACATGTAACTGCAATCAGATTTTAGCTGATCTACAGTCAAGAATTAATCGGTCTGAATGCTAAAGCAGTTCACTCCCATGGAGGGCAGTCCAGGTTGGGTATCTGCCAAAGGATCTACAGGTGTTCTTTCCAGCATGGTAAAATCAAGGTAATCAGATTCCTCCTCACTAACTTCTTTTCTACAGAACAAACATCTCGGAATCTCCAGGCAGGCTATATGGTCCTTTTTCTCTTGTCTTTAGCCAGTTGCCACACATTGGGTAGAATTCCATTCTTATCACTTTCTGGTTTGCTTTGTCTACTTGTTAAAGAGCACTGGGGGGGGGGGGGGACCCAAAGCATTTCACAAAAGTAGAGATATTTTCTCAAATGATTATAGAAAAATAATAGGTCTATCTCTTTAAGTAGTTTCTTGAGGTAAGAGTTTTATTGACATAAAAGTTTTATTTTTGTATTCTATTTTGCTTCTCATTTGACAAAGATACCGAGCCTTCTTGGTTTTTTTAGTTCTTTTGACTTGTGGTCATAATGTGTTAAAGTGAAATTCCTAGCTAATTTCCTCCTTTAACTCATTTCAAAGAATTTTTTTTAATTTCATAAAAGATATGAGAAAAAGCGCATTATGAGGGGCAATAGGGGATCCAGGGAAAAGAAAATATAAAAATTAAAGCCTACTTATATTCTTAGAACTTTCCAAGAGGGATTAATTTTTATCAAGAGTTAACACACTATAGTCTGTGGACCAGAGAGTATTTTGTAAATAAAATTTCAAGTTAACAAAGTCTCATCTATTCACCATAATCTTTGATTCCTTGCAAGCAATAATGACAAAATTGGACTGGTCACAACAGAAAACTGACCAGTGAATCTAATCTGGAAAACTATAATCCTAATGCATGTGAACAGCATCCTCTACAATTGAGTACTACAAAAACTTCACCATCCTTCAGCAGCCCTGAACAACTGACCCCAAGCAAAGATAATTATCTCTGCAGAGAAAATATGTCAAGAGATAGTAAACTTTAGTTGGATTATTGGTATATGCTTTAAAGGAGAATAAAATCAGGACTCATACTATTATAAAATAACTTTTCTGGGTCTGGAAAATAGTTCAAAGTGCATTCTTCATGTGGAGTCAAATTTTAATTTAATTATTGCTCTTTTATTTTTTCCTTTTCTCTCCAATGGAACACCACTGTGAAAACTAATGCTTTTTCTGCCCTTAATTGGCTCCAATTAAGTTGCCAAAGACAATCATTTCCATTATCTATTTGACTAAATTTGGTACAAGATTTAATATTACCAATTGGAATGTTTAGGTTACTTGGCACCCTCTCCCAATCTATGTGCAATACTCTGGTTTCTCTTCAGAGCGCATAAATCTTTTGCCTTTACCAATCTATGTGCATCATAACAGCATCAAAAAGCCAAGATATGGTTGGCTAAAGTGATGATGGTATCATGGGCAGGAAATTTGCCTATAGAGCACATAGTCAAAAGTAAGCCCTGGAGCACCGCTGGGTGTGAACCTAAAAGCAAAACAAAGTAAAAAGTAGAATAAAATAAGACAGAGATATAGATAAGTTAACCAGAATTCCTACGAAGTTTTGCACAATGTTTCCTTATGGTATCAAATATCACAGAAGATCCCCCAAAATACTATGCTTTTCTATACTTTTTAGCATCTTCAGATGACCCAAAAAGATACCATTAATAATGAATGTTTAATAATCTACCAAGTAAATATCAGATTCAGAACACCATCCAGTTCAAGAAAATGTAGTATACTGCTATTTCCTATCCTTTGAATTTATTGCATGCTATTTATGTTTCTTATATTCATTCTTTTTTTGAGAACAGAAAATTTACTTGATTTTTTTATTCTCTCCAATAGTAGGTGATTACCACACTAATGCTAGAGATGTAGGTGATTGTCAAATTTTGAATAAATGAATTTAAATGAAAAGTAGGGAACAAAAGAAAAATTGTTATTACATATAATTAAATACAACTTCACTGGAAAAAATTCCAGTCTTCTTTATGGATTCTCCCATGAATAATATAAAAATTCTTACCTGATATCACTGTGCAGAGAAACTGCAAGAATCTTATCTAGATAGAGAAGGTTCAAAGTGAGCCTATTTTCTAAGCAAACCTCAACAAGAGTGCAAAGCCTCCGCCAGAAAACAACTATTTATGTACAAAATTTTAGACCTCATTCCCATGACCTGATGGAATGGTTTGAGGCTCTTTATGTTCCTGGAGCAAGCAGGTGCCCCTTGGGCTCTACTAGCATGAGACAAGACATATGGAGATGTTACTGGTGCCTGCTCGACCCAATCGATGATGAACGGGAAGACAGTGTACAAAATATTTCTTTTCCTAAAATATTGAAATATACACTCATCTGGGTTCTGTCAGGCTTCACACCTAACCATCTCTGAAGCCCACATCCAGACCCTAGACCATCTGCTGCCCATTCACTTCCCAGGTTAAGTTGACCTCCCCAACTGACCCCCAGAGCCTCTCTGAATCGAGGCGGTTACCTCCCTTCCACCGGGGCGAAATCTCCGCACCCTACCTCTGCCATATGTGCAGGCGCACATCCGTATCCTCACCCCCTGTACACTCACTACTGCTTGTACCCTGCTCCCCTCACCATACCTGACACTGAAACACTCGTATCTCTGTTTATATGTGAAACATACTTATATCTGTTTAGACATGAAATACACTTATATCTGTTTATACATGAAACACACTTACGTCTCTGTTTCAGGGTGAAAACCTGCAGGAAAGGAAACTAGCAACACTTAGCCCAATCTGAGAGCTCCCATGGGGATGAACTACAAAGTTTCACTCTCAGAGCACAGCAGACACAGTTGGGTGCCTCAGAGAGATCCAGAAAGTTCAATGAGTTCAGATAATAACACATAATACTAGTATCAACCAGCTCTGTGAACTCTCACATAATGACTTACAGAGACAACATGATGAGAATATTTAATGAGCTCAAAGAAACAATAGTATGGGTACTAATAAAGCATAAGAAAGCATGAGAGAAGAAATGAATGAGAAAACCACAATCATTACTGACAGAACTGAAGAGTATGGTAAATGAAGTGAAAAACTCAACAGAAGATGTCAGCGGCTGAGTAATAACAGCTGAGGGAGAAAAAGTACTCAACTCCAAGATGAAATGCAGGAAGCCACTAGAAAATAACAGAATACGAAAAAATAATTTTTGGAAAAAATTAGCACACTGGAGAACTGTAAGTTCAAAAGGACTAATAATAGAATCATCAACTTCCCTAAGGTATGGGAGATTGACGTCCATAAAACCACT
Organism: Cryptotis parvus; assembly: GCA_021461705.1. NCBI lineage: Eukaryota > Metazoa > Chordata > Mammalia > Eulipotyphla > Soricidae > Cryptotis > Cryptotis parvus. The sequence continues at coordinate 16,787 of JAJIBD010031532.1, forward strand.
AGTCAAATAAATCACAAATAAGAATTTCTCAGAGTTATAGAGAAGGGACCACTATGGCAAAGGCAGTTGGAAATGCATCACTCTGGATAAGAACTGCATGCTAAAACTAGAGAAAGGAACAAGCATGATAAGCTCTCTGTATCTATATTACAAATCATAATATTCCCAGGGACTGAGGACCCTGAGGAAGCAGCCCTGGTGTAACACACAGGACTTGCCACACCTGTCCAGCTGGTCTGTCACGGGTCAGCAATACGTGGTCAGGCTGGCAGTGAAGAGAACACATTCAAAGTTTCCCTCAGCATTGAATATACACAACGAGATTGACATGAATGTCTGTAGGCAAGCCACAAGAGAAGAGAGAGGGAGGGAGAGAGAGAGAGAGAGAGAGAGAGAGAGAGAGGAGAGAGAGAGAAAGGAAAAGTACCTGCTATAGAGGCAGGCCGGGGAAAGGGGGAGTGAATGTGGGACATTGGTGGTGGGAATGGGGCACTGGTGAAGGGATGGGTGCTGGAGCACTATGATTGAAACCCATTATGAATATCTTTGTAATTGTAAATGTCACGGTGGTATAATAAAAATATTAATTTTTTTAAAAATAAAAAATAATTAGTTTCCCCCTTCATCTCATAATATGCCAAAGGGGAATTGCTTTTAGAAAAAAAAGGAAGTTAAATTTAAAACATGGTTTGGTGAAGGGGATATACCACACCATCAAAATATCTTGGAGTTGCATTTGGAAAAATGTCCCATGTACAATAAGGATATACAAGCCTTTAAGTACACAATGCAAGGCTATTAGGGGTGGCAGCAGTGTTCAGGAAATAGTACTCTGAAAACCTCCAGTAAATGCCTCTATATTTATTCCATTTTGTTGTCATCAGAATGTTGAGATAAGAATAAGCCCGAACGTCAAATGATTTTTCTTTATTTATATTCATTTCTTACTCTGTCATTGTGTCATATATCAATGAAAAGCCACACTAGCATTAAACATGTATGTTTTTAGGGTTTAATGAGCCTCTTCGAGTCTAAGGAGGCGTCTCCAGCTTTGCCAGATGAGTCACCAGAACAACCCACTTGCCTCCAGGTCTGCCCATCCTGACCTTTTGCAGAAGACAGAAATCAATGATTGATTGGCTCTCCTCAAGTTTTCTCTTCAGTATCTTATTAGCATCAACGGTGTCTGAAACAAAGTACTTCTCATTTGTCAAGACTGAAATATGGCCACGTTGTTGATTCTTTGGAGAGATTGAAAGAAGAGTCTATGAATGAACACTGGAAGATAATTATTCTTAGTTATAATTAGTTCAGCTCAATGAAAACTAAACTACATGCTGGGAAAAAAAGGTTCATTTAGTAAATTACCTCCATCTCTTCCCAAATACTAGGGAATTGCTTGAGGAATAAAATTTCAGAATTAAATACTTGGGGGAAATAGAAGACATAACACATGATTTCCTTTGATATTTTGTTAACCTCTATAAAGCAGCATATTATGTGCAAGAAAGCGCTAAGTTTCCCTAGAATACAGAAATAATTCTAGTTGATTGCAAAGCTGTCCTTAGCGGTCTGGGGAAGTTACAAGCTGTCGCCAGTAGAGGGGGATATTGTCCTAGGGGGAAAGTACAGAATATCTTTATCCCCATTTTTTTTCTTTCGTGGAATAAGCAAAAGAGGAATTTTTTTTTTCACTAGTTTTTCTCATCTACGGAAGGACTAACAGCAGGGAATCAAATAATTTTGCCCTAGGTAATTTGTACCTAGGGCAAAATTATTTTGCACACGCAGGAAGGGAGGATGTGGGGAATTTTCAGTAGAAACAAAAAGTCATTTGGAAGTTGTGCCCTAGGAAATCTGTGGGTCTGAGTTACAGAACTCGTGTGAGAAAGAAATACGAGCTTACAGAAGCACGATTCAGTCTTTTTTCAAAGCCCCTTCTCCATAACTTTGGGGCTTCACCGAAGATGCTTAAAGGTTATTCCTGGCTCTGCACTCAGGAATCACTCCTGGCGGGCTCCGGGGCTAGATGGAATACGGAGGTCGAACCTGGTTGGCTCTGAGCAAGGCAAGTACCTTATCCATTATACTGTAACTCCAGCGCACCTCTCTGGAACTTTTTGCAGACCAACCTATTGTTTCTCATTGCTTCTCCCTGTGTGAGTCCAGTAGCCAACCTGACTCAATAGAACCTACCTCTGCCAGATAGGTACTCACAATTTTTCCTGCAAGAACTCTGGATTTTTCAGACAGGTAGTTTTTCCTGAATGTCACCCTAGCCTTGTGATGTTCTCCAGCATTTCTCAAACTACAAATATTTAAGAAACTGCTTTCGGGAAGGGAAGCCGTATCCTGCTGTGGGAACACTCAAGCTATAGTGTGGTGCTGACTGAAGGACAGTTTCATTTTCCTGAGACACTGGGACTGAAAAAGCTCCTTAACAAGCCACCCTTAGCCCCCTGCCCCTCCTTAGCTTCAGCTAGAAGAGAGCTCTTCTTGCAATGAGGTGTCTTTAGTTGAATATCAGAACAGCACACCAGCTGTTCTGACCCTGTAGGTGTTGCAGGTGTGGCTGCAGTGCCAGGCAGTGTCAGCAGGTGGCAGAAAGGAGACAGGCTTGTCTACAACCAGGTCTCTGCCCTGTGGGCCCTGGATGGTGGATGGTTGATGGTCTGACAAAGAAAAGACTGGGTCCCCTGGGATGAACCCAGAACCACGACAGAGCCTGGCAAGCTACCCATGCCATGGTGTATTCGATATGCCAAAAACAATAACAATAATGACCCTCATTCCCAATGAATGGAGATCGTACCAGCGCCCGCTCGAGCAAATCAGTGAACAATGAGAAGAAAAGTGACAAGTGACACCAGTTAGAGAGGGAGCGACATTGGCATACCATATACTACACTATCCAACTGTTGCTGGCAGGGTGCAGGGACCCACAGAGGGGAAAAGAGTCCTGTGTGGTCCACAGCAACTTCACCACCGAGGTGCTCCAAAGTTCCAGACTCACAAACACCCCCAGAGACCTCCTGCATGCAGGAGTGGGCATGTCCATGCCTCCACCCTGGCTTCCCCAGGCTCGTCTCTTCTCACAGAACATAAGTGTAGTAAACGGAGTCAAAGGAAAGGAAAAATAATTAGGAAATATGAGGGAGGAGAGAGAAAGAAGAGAACATGTTGCTACATGAAGGCAGTTTTCTCGGGAGAGAATGGTGAAGGAACACCCCAGTAAAGGGCTTAAGCTGCTCTTCGGGATGGAGTGAGCCTCTTTCAGGACAGACAGGCACACCAGACTAGAACTGAGTGTTGAATATTCACCACAGTATTTACATGATGATAATCCCTAAATGTCTGTAGGGCAAGAAGCCACATTCGGTAAGAGGGGAGAGAGAGAGAGAGAGAGAGAGAGAGAGAGAGAGAGAGAGAGAGAAAGAGAGAGAGAGAGCGCAGGAAAGTGCCTGCTATTTGGGGCCATTGGTGGTGAGACAGATGCTAAAACAATGGATAACTGAAGCCCAATCATGAACATTTTAGTAATTGCTGTTCACTCGAGTCATCCTGAACAGAATTGGCACAATGTTAGATGAAGGGCAACCATGCAAGTAAGCTGGCTTCCGAAAGGATTCAGCACAATTGACCATATTCACATGGTAACCAAGCTCATCCTAACATGAGCTTAGCTCATGTAACATAGGGTTAGCTCAACCTAACAAATAGGTTTGTAGGAACATCAAGATGCCACTCTGTCTAACGTCTCATTGATTTAAAGAAAGCCTTTGATTCTGTGGAGACCGAAGCAGTCATAGAAGCCCCTAGCCAAACAAGGCGTTCAAACCCAATACATCAAGATCCTTCGTGAGCTGTATTACAGATTCACCACCAGGATCTCACCATTCTACAAGGAAGTGATCATTGATGTCAAAAGAGGGGTTCAGTAGGGGTGATACCATTTCACCAAAACTCTTTAGCGCCACCCTTGAGAACATCATGCAACAATTAGAATGGGAAGGAATGGGAGTGAAGATTGATGGTCGGCAACAACACCACCTCCACTTCGCTGATGACATTGTTCTAATAACATCAAATATTAGTCAAGCGGCACAAATGCTGGCTGACTTCAACCGAGAATGTGGAAAGATAGGTCTACAGCTGAATCTCAACAAAACAATGTTTGTGAAAAATGAACTAGGTCCAGAGGCCCCATTCACTCTCAACAGAACAAACATCTCTGAATGCAGCAGTTATGTGTACATAGGTCGAAAATCAACATGATGAATGACTTAAAACCTGAGCTGTGCAGGAGGAAGAGAGCGGCATGGAATGCCTTCAAAGGCATCAACGAAATAGCCAAAAGAACAAAGAACCTCCAGCTCTAGGCACATCTCTTTGACTCCACCATTCTTCCTGCATTAACATACGCCTCAGAGTCCTGGGCCCAATGAAAGCAAGATGAGAAGGCTATTCGGGTCTCCCAAAGAGGAATCAAAAGAGCTATGCTTGGAATATCATGCCTCACTCAAGTGAGAGAAGGAATCCCGAGTTCTGATCTCTGTAGATGATCCGGAGTCAGCGACGCTGTCTCGCTTGCCAAGGCATCGAAAATCAGATGGGCTGGACATTTAATGCAATTTGGAGATGACCGCTGGACTAGAGCTGTAACTGACTGGATTCCACGGTACGTCAAAAGATCACGTAGCTGCCCACCTACAAGATGGTCAGACTCTCTTCGCCAAGACCCTGAATAAATGGTTTGAGGTTCTTTGTATTCCTGAAGCAACCAGATGCCATTGGGCTACACTGGCACATGATAGGGTCAAATGGAAATGTTACTGGCTCCTGCTGGAGCAAATCGATGAATAGTGGGATGTCAAGTGATCAAGTGATCAGGTGATATCACACGGTGGTAAAATAAAAAAAAAAGGCACACTCAGAGTGCTGGACTTTGGGGGCTTTCCGGACAGGAGGGAGTCTGAGCCATTAAATCGTATGCCCAGAATAGACAGGTATGGGCATCTTGGTTTCCACAACTGGTCTGCTAGGGTCTTTATGATATGTCCTGCTTAGAAAGTTGCTAATTGTCAAGGAAGGACCTCAATATCCTCCCTTGATGGAGTCTGATGGTGTAGGATTTATTTTTTGAATTTTTGTAATTCACCTGAAAGTCATTGCTGAGGGTTCTGGTTCCTCCTTCTTGCCTACTTCACAGCCATCTTCAGTACTAAGAGGGAAAGAGAAGTGGGGACAGTTGGGCAATAGAGAAACAGCTGGGGCAAAGGAGAGAAAGAAAGAGTTCATGAAAGATGATGATACAGAGAAAACATATAGGAGATTTTTAGATTGAAAACTCTTTTAGGGGGAAGAAATGGCTTCATAAAACTTGTTCCATAGACTATGTCTTGTGTTTATTTCCAATCAAGAGGCAGCACTCTAATGACTTGTACAGGGAAATTTTAATATGAAGGAGCAATAAACTGTAAATGAAGAGTACTTGGTTCTAAAGTATTTTTTAATTACATATGGCACTCAAGGAGACAGAGACAGAAAAACTTCCAGAAGACCAAATTTAGGAGAAACTCCTTCCAAAGGTTGAGCAGACTTCAGTAGAGAGGGTATGTCTCAGGTCCACAGCTTGACAGAGAAGCTACTGGATTTTCTATACATTATCTGGTCTGCTGTCACTGGACAAGCAAAGAATGCTCGTGAAGTCAGGCTGAAACTACAAGGAGCAGTCAGGTAGTCTAAGTTCTTGCTTGTAGAGACTTTCAATATGATGTTGAATAAAAGTAACAAAAAACAATGGCATCGTTTTCCCTCATCCCTGATCTTAAAGGAAAATGAAAACTTTCTCAGTCATGTTACTTCACCATAAGTCTGTCACCTTAATTATCTTAAGAAACATCCCTCTATAAGCTCTTTGATCACTTGATCACTTGAATCCCGTTATTCATCGATTTGCTTGAACGGGCGCCAGTAATATTTCCATTGCACCCTATCACGTGCCAATGTAGCCCAATGGCATCTGGTTGATTCAGGAATATGAAGAGCCTCAAACCATTCCTTCAGGGTCTTGACAAGGAAGTGTGACCATCTTGTAGGTAGGCGGCCACGTGATCTTTTGACATCCTGTGGGATCCATTCGGTAATGGCTCTAGTCCAGCGATCATCTCCAAATCGCATTACATGTCCAGCCCATCTGATTTTCGATGCCTTGGCAAATGAGACAGCATCCCTGATTCTGGAATAGCGACGGAGGTCAGAACTCCGATTCCTTCTCTCACTTGAGTGAGGCGTGATATTCCAAGCATAGATCTTTCGATTCCTTTCTGGGAGATTCGAATAGCATACTCATCCTGCTTTCGTAGGGGCCCAGGTCTCTGAGGCATAAGTTAATGCAGGGAGAACGGTGGAGTCAAAGAGATGTGCCCAGAGCCGGAGGTTCTTTGTCCTTTTGGCTATTCCTTCAATGCCTTTGAAGGCATTCCATGCTGCTCTCTCTTCCTCCTGCGCAGCTCAGGTTTTAGGTCGTTCATCATGTTGATTTCTGGACACATAACTGCTGCATTCAGAGATGTTTGTTCCATTGAGAGTGAATGGGGCCTCTGAAACTAGTTCATTTTTCATAAACATGGTTTTCTTTAGATTCATGTTTGGTGTTATTAGAACGATGCCATCAGTGAAGAGGAGGTGGTGTAGTTGCTGACCATCTATCTTCACTCCCATTCCTTCCCATTCTAATTGTCGCATGATGTTCTCAAGGGTGGCGCTGAAGAGTTTTGGTGAAATGGTATCGAACCCCTCTTTTGACATCAATGATCACTTCCTTGTAGAATGGTGAGATTCTGGTGGTGAATCCGTAATACAGCTCACGAAGGATCTTGATGTATTGGGTTTGAACACCCTGTTTTGCTAGGGCTTCCATGACCGCTTCAGTCTCCACAGAATCAAAGGCTTCCTATAAATCAATGAATGCGAGACAGAGCAGCATCTTGTACTCCCTACAAACCTCAATGAGCTTGGTTACTGTGTGGATATGGTCGATTGTGCTGAATCCTTTCCGAAGCCTGCTTACTCGCATGGTTGTCCTTCATCTAGTGTTTTGCTAATCCTGTTCAGGATGACTCGTGTAAACAGCTCGTGTAGATGACGGACAACAGGCAGGTCGGGGCGATAGTTGCCGATGTCGTGAATGTCTCCTTTCTTGAACAGTAGAACTGTCCTGCTGGTTTTCCATTGGGAGGGTACCTTGCATTCGGACAGGTAGCGTGTGAAGAGCCAAGCTAGTGTATTGATGAGTACCGACGGCAGATTATTCAGGTGTTCGGATCTGACTTTGTCTGGGCCTGGTGCTGTTCCCTTCTTTACCAATGAGATGGCATGTCGGATTTCAGAAGGGAGAACATTGGGAATGACATACCCGTCCTGTGGAATTTGGTATGTGGGCAGGTGGATGTGGCTATCAAAGAGATTTGAGTAGAAATCCTGGATAATCTTTTCCATTGCCTTTCTGGAAGATGTGATAGATCCATCAGGGCGTCGGAGGGCAGTCATCTTGGTCTTATAGTTGGCGAAGGACAGGCGGGCAGTGCGAATGCTTTTCCCAGCTTCTGCTGCATCTTCCAGTATTTCTGTTCTTCTGTCTTTGAGGTCTTCTTTTATCGCTTCTCTGCACCGTTTAGCAAGCTTGGACGTTAGCATTTGGTCTCCTAAGGCTTGAGCCTTGCCACATTGGAGAATGAGCTCGAGAGTTTCTGAAGGCAAGCGTCCTTTTGTGTCTTTCTCTCTCTCTCAGCATTCTTTGCACAATCAAGGAGGTGCTGAACCAGTCGGTTGTATTCTTCATCAATGTCATCAATGGTGGTATCTTCCCATGTTGCTGCAATGGTGCCAAAGAGTTCCCAGTTGGTGGCCGTTATGGGAGTTCTCTTCTTAAACTTTGCAGCCTTTTCTCCCCGTTGCAGGAAGTAGAATTTTGCATGAAGGAGACTGTGGTCCGATCCTGTTTGGAATTTGGGGACGACAGCAACATTGGTCAGACAAAACCGTTGATTGAAGATGATGTGGTCAATTTCATCGTGGAACTGTCCACCAGGAGATTCCCATGTCCAACATTTTGCTTCAGCCTTCTGGAACTGTGAGTTCCCATGAATGATCTTGGTAGATATGATGAACTCAGATAGTCTCTCACCCTGTTCATTCCATTCTAGGCCATGGGTTCCAATGTGGAGTTCCTCAGCCGATCTTCTCGGTCCTATCTTGGCATTAAAATCACCGACTATCATCTTGTAGAAGGTGTGGTCTTTTTTATAGAATTCCTCCAGTTCCATGTAGAATTTCTCAATTTCATCTCCTTTGTGTGTGGATGTTGGTGCGTAGACAATTAAAATAGAAATTGCTGGCAGTGAGCCACATCTCTTCAAGTGTAATCGTCCTATCTGGTTTGTTAGGCATTCAAATGAATCAATGTTGATGGTCATGTTCGTGTTGACAAGGACACCAACGCCACTGACGCCTTTTTCGTCGCATGTTCCAAGGAACAATTCATGTTCTAAGGAACAATACGCTCTTTACTAAGAATTTTTATCATGAATGTACATTGAAATTTATCAAATGTTTTTTCCGTCTCTTTTGAGATGATCATATATGTATCCTTCGTTTTGTTCATGGGGTATATAATTTTTATTGATTTGCTGGTGAACTATAATTGTAATAAATTCCCTTTGAGAATGGTTTATAATCTCTTTACTAGATTACCAAATTTAATTTACTTTGATTTTTTAAGTATTTTTCATATATATTTATCAGGAATAACAGCCTTTTATGTTCTTTACTTATGGCACTTCTATCAAATTTTAGTATCAAGTAATCCCATAGAATGACTTTGGAAGTATTTCCTTCTTTGAAATTTTATCAAGTGTTTGAAAAGCTTTTGATACTAATATTTCATAAAATGTTAAATATCTGTAATTAAATCCTACTATTCATAAACTTTCATGTGTTGCAAGATTTTTAATTACTAATTAAGTCTCTACTAAAAATTTTCCTGTATGGATTCTCTAATTTTTGTGTATGATTCAATCTTGTTAGTTACATGTTATAGGAACTTATTCTTTTTTATTAGTTGACATATAATTGCATAGTAATATTTTATAATAATGCCTACTTTTCTGATATCTGCTATAAAATCTATAATATTTCTGATATTATTTATCTGAAACTTTATTTTTCCTTGGCAAGATATTGTGATTTTTTTTAAAATATAAGGAGATAAGTGCTGTTTCATTCATGTTTTGTTTTGTCTTTTTAGTCCCTATCTGATTTATTTTCTGTTTATTGCTATCTTCTTCCTTCAACTAATTTTAGGGTTTTCTGGTTCTTCTTTATCTAGTTCCTTAAGATATAAAGTTAGGTTGTTTACTTGTATTGTTTTTTGATGTAGGCATGTGTGATGTGGTTCTTAAAATCTCTAGACTGGTCTTAACGGAGGCTGACAGAAAGTCATACAAAAAGACAGACCAGACCGACAGCTGCGCCGCTCAGCCCATGTGAAGCAGCCAATGGAGTTTCGGAGGGTGGTAAATGGCTCAGTCCCTGGCCGGAGTCCAGCATAGCTCCTAGGGTTAGCAGACATGTGTGGGGTGGCCAGCTTGTCCTGACTTGGAGCGGAGATTTGGGTCCCTCCCCCATTCCTCCACCTCCATGTTGGCTGGGCATGGCTCCGGGCTAGAAGCCTCCACAGACAGCAAAGCCAGACAAGAGACAGACCCACAGCTGCACCGGCATGCGGCCAAACTTAGACAATAATGGAGGATAGGACCAGGTCCTTCCCAGTATCTTTCACATTTAGACACTGTAATGATCATTGTAGTTGCAACAAACTGGGGAGGTTGATGGGGAATGGGGAATTATAATGTCACACTAGATTTTACTATTGAATATGCACATAGAGACTTACATCATAAACTGTTAATATCTGTAGGGCAAGTCACAAAGAGTAATAGAAGAGAGAGAGAAATACAGAGAGAGAGAGAGAGAGAGAAAAAGGTGCCTGCTATAGGGGCAGGCTTGGGTGGGTGGGAGGAAGTGTTGGGACATTGGTGGTGGGAGTGGGGCACTAGTGGAGGGCTGGGTGCTGAAACACTGTATAACAGAGACTCAATTATGAACAACCTTGTAATTGTATATTTCACGGTGGTATAAAAAAATTTTAAAAATAGAGAGAGAAAAAGGTGGGGCCAGAGCGATAGCACAGCAGGTAGGGCGTTTGCCTTGCATGCAACCGACCTGGGTTCTATCCCGGCATCCCATGTGGTCCCCAAGCATCACCAGGAGTAATTCCTGAGCGAAGAGCCAGGAGTAACCCCTGAGCATCACCGGGTGTGACCCAAAAAGAAAAAAAAAAGAAAAAGAAAGAGGTGACAGAACTCAGATTTTAAGTCCCTGGTGATAAGGCGAAAAGGTTTCATCTAGGAGAAGCCTGAAAATATTTTTTAACTTTTTACGCATAGCTTATTATAAGAATTTAAACCTTTCTAATTAAAGGAGGATATGTGATCTTAGCAAATTCTCAGAGAAAAATAACTGATAGAGAGGTTTGGTAAGACGAGAGCACTGAATGGGCTTTTGACAGCAAATATTTGGAGCCATAATGCTTCAGTGAAAATGCTTGAGTCAAATCATCATATTTGGGTTAAAAGTAACCCCTGCCACTTATTAGTGATTGCAGCCTTGATGAAAGAGCTTCACCTCCTCCCCTTACTCATATCCTCTGAAGATAAGAACTATAATCGTGACACTCTCAGACGGATGAGAGAATTTGTGAGATGAACTGAAACTTGTGAGTTCAGTGAGTAAACAGCTAAAGCATTCAGAATAGTAACTGACAGAGAAAGCATTCTATATCTATGACTATTTTATTCTAAATTTTGTATAAATAGAAGGCAAGATTAAGGAGTTTAGAAAAGCAAAAAAGCAAAAGCTATTTCCAGAAACTGGAGTAAGACTGTTGCCAAAAGAAAAACGTTATAATTTCCACACCTATCATAAAGCATGCCTTCTTGGAGGCGGGGTGCTGGAACATTGTGTGACCGAAACCTCCAAACGTGAACAACGTTGTAATTGTATATCTCACAGTGATATAATAAAATATTTTTAAAAAAAACATGCCTGCAGCACCCAGTATTTCCAGGCAGTCTTCCATCCAAGTACTAACCAGGGCCGACCCTGCTTAGCTTCCAAGATCAGACGAGATCAGGTGTGTTCAGGGTCGAATGCCCACAAGGCAGAGCCTTCCAAGCTACCCTTGTCATATTTAATATGCCAAAAACCAGTAACAATTATTGTCGGGGGGCGCCGCCGGGTCCCCGACAGTGTCAGGAAGCGAGTTCCCTTCTACCTCAGTGTCAGGAAGCGAGTTCCCTTCTACCTCCAAAGCCAGTGGGGAATGGATGAAGACTCAGGAATCCGATGCAGTTTTAAAAGGGCTTTACTATCACAGGTTCCAATATACAATCCAAGAGCAGGGAAAACCTCCGAACTCTGGGTTCCCAGCTAGGCCCCAGCCAGGTGTAGGCCAAGATGGCTGCCACCACCTGTTGAGGCCCAACAGAGAATGGAGAGGATGGAGAAGCAAAACACCAAGGGAAGCCGAAATGGCAAAAGGGGGAAAAAGAAGAGAGTCTTTCTTCTTATAGCTTATTTTATAGCTAGAAATCCGCCAAACTCCCAGCCCAGCCCATTCTGGGCTGGGCTATCTAGAGATGAAAACAGGAAAATAGCTCTATAGAATGTAGCAACTTCAGGAGACCATCTGGTTGTTTACAGGGACCCAGAGCTAATTAAAAGCCTCCCTAGCAGAGCTGGGAGAAGCCACAAGCAAAATGTAACTTCCCCTGGCAGGAAGGATCAAATGCCCTCAGGTAATTTCTCCCAGCACCTCACCTAATATCTTGAGCCACGATCTGCCTGGAATTGCCTTTATAGGGTAGAGAAGGGGGTTTCTGAGATGGCATGTCTCTGTACCAAAGACTAATACTAATGCCAGTGAAATATTTCTCCAAGCCTTCACAAGAGTCTCGTCTACTTCAGGGTAGTTTTGTATTTTAGTTGCCTTTGAGTTATCAGGGAGCCATGCTTGCTTGCTTGGAGGCAAACAGCATTTCTCTCTGGTCTAATTACTTAGAGATCCAACGTGGCCAGGCAAATATGCTGGTAAGATCTAGCTAGTCCCACGATGATTGTGGTAGCATGAGAGAATATTTATACCAGCCAGTACAGAATACATGGTCAGATAAGACTGCCACATTCAGACTATCTATGAAGTGCCACATTCAGACTATCTATGAAGCCCCCTATCTATGAAGTGACCTGCAGGAGGCAATCCAGGGCAGATGCAGAGGCCTAGGCTTTTAGGTGTCCTGAAACAAATTATAGTCCTCTTTCCCATGACCTGAGGGAATGTTTTGAGGCTCTTCTGTGTTCCTGGAGTGAGCAGATGCCCTTGGGCTATGGCGATAGGACTTATGGAGATGTTACTAGTGCCTGCTTGAGCATATCGGGTGAACAACAGAACGACAAATGATACAAGTTGAAGTCATCTTAAAACATGCGTTCCTCCCATAAAAGTTCAATAAATACAGAACACTGTCGTTTGAAATTTGTATTTTTTTTTGTTTTTGTGTGGGGTTTGTGCCACATTGGTGCTCAGGGGCTAGTCCTGGCTCTGTCCTCAGACATCACTTCTCTAGCTGCCAGGGTATGAACCATGCAATAGCTAATGCTCATGCAAACAAGTGCTTTAGCCCCTGGATTATTCCTCTCAGAATTTGGGAGAAAGTCACAATGTGACACAATTCCCATAAAAAAGAGGAAAAGAACTGACATTACATATGAGAATTCTGTTATTCTTTCAGGAAGATAAGAGCAGAGGTGTCTGCTGGCTGTCCACTGAAATGCATAGCCACACAAAATGGATGGAACACAGCAATGTTTGGATAAGAATATTGTAATACAGAATATACTTAAGGGAAGAGGTTTGTTTGATTGGTGAATATTAATTTGACACTCTTGACTCTTAATGGTTTTTCTAACTTTTTTCAAGAGAAAGAATTGTCAGAATAGGTGAACAAGTGTAGATTTAGGTGGGAGGAGACAGTTATCGGAAGGATAAAAATAATGAGGATATAGTAGAGGCATAAGAAACTTCAGTCCTTGTTCATGAGCATTTTGTGATAAAAACACTATTATTTTATAAACTATTAAGCATTTTAAAGCTTATCTTTTGTTGTTGATATAATTTATATGCTGTTTACTAACATCTATAATGTTAGTTTAGAGTTTGCAGTTGATCCAAGCTCCTCTTAGGAAAATTAGTAAGGTGCAGTTCTGATCAAATAAATCAGCACCTTATTGATCTTAGTAGCCGTATTTTTTGAGTCCACTTCTGCTTGTTAAATGAGTTCCTTGACTTCAAATATTTTGTATCTGGTATTTAGACATTTTAAGTAAATATACATATCTCCGAATAGCCTTATTCATTCTAAAAAAAATCCAGTTGTTTCCGTCAGAAATATATATAGATGGGACCTGATTATAATGAGCTGTTTTCCTACTTTGAGCTTCTATTGAATGATTATACAATTGCACATGACACTTGTGAAAAATAATTGGAGTTGGTTGTGCTTTCTTTCTCAGCCTGCCTCATTTTCTAAGAAGCAAATGAGTGGAATAGAGGTCCTGCCCTTAATTTTCTCAGTCCCCACATGCCTGAAATGATTGCAGAGACCTGAGTGCTACTAGCACAGTGACAGAAATTCTCTTTCTCCTTTTTCTCTAAGATTAAAAACCAGTACTTTTTTCCTGGTGCATGTGTTTCTGCATCCATTTTTATTCATTTCTAGTTTTCTAGTCTTCCACTAAAATTCCATCTCTGAAATTTTTAACAATCTTGCTTACCTATTTAAGTCTAATAATATCCATATATTAATAATATTCATATTATGGAAACTAAAACAATATACATTAATATGATTCATTACTATAAAATAATATGATTTTTATGAATTTTGAGATTCATATATTTCAAATACATATTGATCACATACAATGATATATATAAATCATATTAATTATTTCATTAAAAACTGCTTGAGTCCTTAAAAGATATTGTGTGTATATGTTACATCCTTTTTTTTTTTTTTTTATTTTTTTTTTTTTTAATTTTTATAATTACAAAGATATACAATTAAAAAGTTCATATTTGGTTTTGGTCATACAGTGTAGCAGCACCCATCCCGCCACCAGTGCCCATCTCCCACCACCAACGCTCCGGTTCCCTCCCCCTCCCCCAACATCCTTAATAAATAAATCATGGATACCAACAGGAAGCTTAAATCAGAGCCCCTACTATTCATGATTCTCCATTCACTAAAATGGCAAATTTCAATAAATGGTATCAATTTTTATTCCATAAACTCAAGATGCAAGGATCATATACTTGGGCAGCAGATGATTATTGTCCCTTGGTATATTAGTGTCACAGATACCAACACCATAATGAAAAGGCATCAGAGGGAATCATGTAAAGGCAGGGCTCTAAATCAGTAGGAGGGAGAGCAACCTATAGGATTTGTTGTTGGTGGTATTGTTGTTTTCTTATTGATACTTAGACGCCTGCTGAACCACCAATAAATAACAAGCTCTGTTGTCCTCCCATTTCTCCACTCCCCCAAGGTTATGCTCCTTTTTAGCTTAGGTAAGGGATAACCACAGATTGCATTTGCCTTCTATTTGTCAGCCTAACTTCTCACAACTAATGTAGGCCAGAGAGATAATATAGCAGATAAGGCACCTGTCTTGCACATGGCCAGCCTGGGTTTGACCCTCCAGCACTCCATATGGTCCCCTGAGCCTGATAGGAGTGATCTCTGAGTGCAGAGGCAGGAGTAACTTCTCAGTACCTTGGATTGTGGAAAAACAAAACAAAAACAAAAAGAAACATAACTTCAACCCAGTTCCGCTTTCTTCAGTGTCCTCTAACTGGTTTGTTAGATATATCACATAAATGCCCAGATGTGTGACTTACCTGGAAATACAAATGCCTTGTCTGGAATTTATAACTTCAAAAAATATGTAAACACCATTTCTTATGCTACTCTCATTTCATGGTATATCTGGCCTAAACACAGATTTCCATATATGTATATATATATATATATATATGTGTATATATATATGTGTGTGTGTGTATCACTTGGCATAAATCTCATTCATTTCACTAGAGAAATGTTTATGTGGTTCATTAGTGTTTTCATATCCTGTATGTATTGAGATACTGTCTAAGAAGAACAGTCATGGACCCCACACCACACTTAGGTCCTAATATTGGTTTAAAGCTCTGCTATTACTGTCTTGAAATCTTTAACAATCCTTAAGAAGAAAATCTTCAATTTTTCATTTTGTTCATGAACCTACAAATTATATAGCGAATCCTAAGTATTATACAACTTATAAAAAAAATTTTATTACACCCATTCACTTCAGACCCACAGCTGTGCTGCTCGGCTGGCCCCATGTGGAAGCAACCAATGGAGCTGACCTCCCGGTAAGGGGCTTGGCCATCCCCTGGCTGAGTCCAACATTGCTCCAAGGGTTTGCTCTCATGAGCGGGAGAGAGACTATGCTGGCCAGACTTGGAGTGGAGTTTTGGGCCCTGCCCTTTCCTCCACCTCCATGCCAGTTGCCCCGGATGAGAAAGACCCACCCACACCAGATCCACATGTCCCTTGGCGCGGTCGCTTTGCGGCTGCACAATGTTTTTATAGGATACTGAATTTTGCATAAGGTTCTTCCCAATTTCTTTCACATTTATACATAGTAAACAATTATAGACATGTTTTAACTGATACCAGTAAGTCTGGCAAGAAGCCAGAGCAAACCACACATCATGCAGTTAGTCATTCTCAACATCCAGACTCCATAGTTCCTCAGAGCTCCATCCAAGAGAAAACCTGATCTTCTCCCTTTAAGTTTCATCAGTAAATGCTCGGTTTGAGAGCCTTCTACTGAGACTATACCATCTACACGGTAAAGCCTGGCAAGCTACCGTGTTTTATTTACTTTTTATGCCAAAGACTAGTAACTATTATGGACCTCAGTTCCATAACCTGAAGAATGTTTCGGGCTCCTCCTGTCCCTGTAGCAAGTAGATGCCCTTGGGTTGCACTTGCTTGTGACTAGTGCCCACTTGAGCAAATCGATGAACAATGGGATGACAGTGATACAGTGATTACACCATTTTTAGACATACAATTGCAAGATGCTCATGGTTGAGTTTTGGTTCCACAGTGTTCCAACACCCATCCCTCCACCCGAACCCATCTCCCATCACCAATGTCCCCACCTCCCTCCCCCTCCTGCACCCCAACTACTTGGTGGGTTCTGCATATCTTTTCTCTCCCTCTCTATCTCTCCCTCCTGCATACCTTTCCTACACATCATAGAATGAAGTACATTAAAGACATAACTGTTTCCACTAGTTTGATGGACCGCATGGCCGCAAGAAGCTGTGCGACTAAGGGGCCTCATGGTCAGCGTTCGGACAGCAAAAATGGCCACTAATGTGGTGAGTGAGTCTCATCTGGCTGCTTCTGGGACCCCCAGAGGTGATGGGCCAACACTCAAAACCCATCTGTCCTCCTGGGGGCCCCATGGTCAGCTGAGCAGGGAGAGCCAAGTTCCAGCTCCCCCAGCTGCGTCTGAGGCTCTGCATGCTATGGCTGGCTGGTCACCCCAGGGCAGCTCCTGGGTGGGGCTACCGGTCAAACAAAATGGAGAGGGGAAGGGGTGACCCCAGCTCCATCTGATGAATTCCCAGTGATTCCCACCTCTGAGAGCTGCCCACCTGGGCTCAAACTCCTCTTGCTCTGAAGTCAGCATCACTCCTGGGAAGATTCTGATGTGCTGCAGCATCTGGACAGAGAAAATAGCGGTTAATGTGGTGGGCGGAGTCTCATCCGGCTGCTTCCAAGACCCCCCAGAGGTGATGGGCCCATTCCCAAAACCCATCTGTCCTCCCCTGGGGCCCCATGGTCAGCTGAGCTAGGGGAGAGCCGAGTTCCAGTTCCCCCACCTGCTCTTGAGGCTCTGCGTGCTATGGCTGGTCGCCCCAGGGCAGCTCATGGGTGGGGCTACTGGGCTCAGGCAAAATGGAGAGGGGAAGGGCTGATCCCAGCTCCATCTGACAAATTCCCGGTGATTCCCGCCTCTGGAAGCTGCCTACCTGGGATCGAACTCGTTTTGCTCTGTTAATCTGGTCTTGAGGTCAGCATCCCGCCTAGGTAGGTTCTGATGTGCAGCAGTGTCGGACAGCGAAAAATGTTGGCTAATGTGGTGGGCGAGTCTCATTCGGCTGCATCCGGGACCCCCCGGAGGTGATGGGCCAACACCCAAAACCCATCTGTCCTCCTGGGGGCCCCATGGTCAGCTGAGCCAGGGGGAGAGCTGAGTTCCAGCTTCCCCAGCTGCATCTAAGGCTCTGCATGCTATATCAACCTCTCCAGTTCGAGGCAAATAGAATGATCATTGAAGTGTACAAATGAGAAAGATCCTGAAGGACCTGGTGCTAAAATACATTGTGTCTAAGATTAAACTGCAGCGCCTGCAAAGCCGTGGACCTGGAGTCTCTGTCTTGTGGAGGTTGGCTGTGGTGGCTAGAGCTCAGGGTCACTGGACGGAGGCCCCCAATCCTTGCTCCGAGTCCAGCAGGCGCGGCTGCCTGCATGGCGAGCAGGCCCTAGGAGCCATGTAGGACATGACCAGGCACTGGTTGAGCCTTTTGCCTTTCCCCAGGAACTCCATAGAGCCGCTCACCATTATAGAACTTTTTTTAAAATATGAAAACTTATTATTGTGAAAAGTTTTTTAAATTTTTATTTTTTATTGAATTCAATATACAGTTGACCAATACAAAGCTGTTTATGAATGGATTTCACTCATGCAGTGGTCCAACACCCATCCCTCCACCAGTGCATATTTCCCACCACCATTTCTTTCCCACCCAACCCCCAAAACCTTCCTCTGTGAATGGCAATTTTCTTCTGTCTCTCTCACTTTCTGTCTCCTTTGCACATTGTGTTTTGCAAAACAAGGCATTGAAGGGTTATCACATATCTGTAACTACTTTCCATATTCAGTACTAGTCTAGCATTACTATTCCCAACTCTTATTATCAAACTGATCCCTTCTCTATCTAACCTACCCTCCGTTCCCCACAACTTTGTGGTAGATTCCATCCTTGACAAGTCCTCCTGGCCTGTTTTTTCTTGGCCTTGGTTAGATAGTAGTCTCATACTATTTTTTTAATATCCCACAAATTAATGCAGTCATTCTATATCTGTCCTTTTCCTTCTGATTAATTTTTTCTCAGCATGATACTCCCCATGTTCATCCATTTATAGGCAAATTTCGTGACTTTATTTTTTTTTTCTAACAGCAGCATAGTATTCCACTGTGTAGATGTACCATAATTTCTTTATCTAGTCATCTGTTCTCGCCACTCAGGTTGTTTCCATAGTCTGGCTATTGTAATTTTTTAAATTTTTAAATGATAGCCTAATCCTAAAGATTTTTCTTAAAGATACTGTTAATATACTACCTATATTGCAACTATCATTTCTAACACCAGGTATAAAATGCTTCCTCTGAACAAATAATTATGCAAAAACATTACAATTATTAAATATACAACTGGGAGGTATGTATTATTTTCTTGATTGTAAAATTAAGTGAAGGATTGTTAAGAAGTTTTAGGGAATGGGGCCAGAGAACTAGTACAATGAGTAAGGCCTTTGCCATGTAAGCTGTCAAGCCTGGTTGGATCCCTAATACCCTATATGATTCTCAGAGCACCACCAGAAATAATCCCTATGGACAGAGCTGGGAATAGGCTCTGAGCACCACTGCATGTGACCCCTCCCCCCCAAAAAAGGATTTTTCATGACAGTAAAATGATAAAATGGAACCACTCCAGACCCACAGCCATGCTCGCCGGCCCACGTGGAAGCAACCCATGGAGCTGACCGCCAGTGGTTGGTAAGGGGCTCGCCAACCCCTGGCCGAGTCCAACATTGCTCCAAGGGTTAGCTCACACGTGCAGGGGAGGGGGCCACACTAGCCTGTCTTGGAGCAGGGATTTGAGATCCTCCGCCCTTTCTTCCACTCCATGCTAGCTACTCCAGAAGAGAGACACTCCAGACTCACAGCTCCATTGGCCGACAGTCTTAGATAGTACTAGAGGTTAGGATCTTTCACATTTATACACTGTATACAGTACTAGGCAGGTTCTGTTTGTGACCCATCATCCAAGTGAGCCTAGCAGGTAATCCAGAGTAACCCCCACACCATGAGGTCAGTCATTTTCAACATCCAGACTCTACAGCTCCTCGGAGCTCCACCCAAGAAAACCTGATCTTTCCCATTTGAGGTTCATCAGTAAATGCTCGAGATGAGAGCCTTCTGAGAGCATACCACCTACATGGCAGAGTCTGGCAAGCTACCCATGTTTTATCTGATATGCCATAAAACCAGTAACAATATGGACCTCATTCCCATGACCTGAAGGAATGGTTTGAGGCTTTTCCTGTTCCTGGAGCAAGCAGATGGCCCTGGGGTACACTCTGCTTGCAACAGGATGTATGGAGATGTTACTGGTGCCCGCGTGAGCAAATTGATAAACAACTGGAAGACAAGTGAAGTGATACAGTAAAATGAGAGAGCTGGAATTGCAGCTTCAGGGTTGCTCATCTCTAAAACCCAGGAAAGAACATTCAGTTTCTTATAAAGTATTTTGAATGTATACAACTAACCATAAGAGATTGCCAGTTTTAAATTTTGACAAAGAAAACTGATCACTTTTTCAGACTTGACCTACTACATTCGAATGCATGTAAGATATATTCTCCCTTCATTGCGTTTATCTTGTTTTGTTTTGCGACACTGAGCAAACTAGTCCTTGGGCTAAAATAAATAAAAGTTTGCACTAAAGTCAGACGAAAAATTTATGTAGTTCAATTTAAAATAAGCTACATATTTCCTCCTGTCTCACCAAAAGATGACATCACTGCTCCCAAATGGGGAGGGCCAGTCACAGGGGAGACCCTGTTTTTATTGTGATCAGCTGCAGACCATCAGCAAGAATGACCTCATCGGCAGCTGAAGGGGTTGACCTTTGACCCTTAAGGCATGTGAAGCAGAAAAAACAAGCTTCACAGGCTAAGGAATGTAAGAGGCAAGCAACCTCTGCCTGGAAGAGTTTATCAAGCATGTGTTAAAGTGCAGATGCTCAGACTTGGACATTATGTAAAAGCAATTAAGGAAAGGAACAGCATGTAGCCTGAGAGTTTGGGTGGGTTCTTTGGTGTTTCTTGGTAGTGCTAGAGAAACAAATATTTCAGTTTCCAGTAAAAGAGATAAGAAATAAGTGAGTCTTTTAGAAAATAAACTTCGGGTCCAAAGTGATAGCACAGCAGGGAGGGTGTTTGCCTCACATGCGGAAGACCCGGGTTCTATTCCCAGTATCTCCAGGAGTAATTCCTGAGTGCAGAGCCAAGAGTGACCCCTGAGCATCACTGGGTGTGACCCAAAAAATCCAAAAAAAAAAAAAGAAAAATAACTTACGATTTTTAGGAAAAAGGATGTGGCTCAGCACTAGAGTCATTGCTTTGTGGGGTTCTGGGTTCAATACTCACCTCAGCAAAAAAAAAAAAAAAAAACACATAGCAGAAACACTATCTGTACTTCTTTATTCATCTCTGCGCTATTCACTATAGCTAAAACTGGAAACAACCTAAATGCCCGAGAACAGACGACTGGCTAAAGAAACTGTGGTTCATCTACACTATGGAATACTATGCAGCTGTCAGAAAGGATGAAATTATGAAATTTACCTGCAAATGGATGGACATGGAGACTTTCATGCTGAGTGAAATTAGTCAGAAGGAAAAGGACAGATATAGAATGACTGCATTCATTAATAGGATATAAATAGATAGCAGTGTTTTACTAAATGTGTGAAATGGTAATGGCAGACTAAAACTTACCATTGAATATACACAGAGACTTAAGTTTTAAACTCTAAATAACTGCAGGGCTAGCCACAATGTGTAAAAAGAAGAGGGAGAGAGATGCAGAGACAGAGAGGAGACAGAGAGAGAGAGGAAACAGGGCTACCTGCTGTTGAGGCAGCCTGGGGGTGGGTAGAAGGGGGTGGGGTACATTGGTGGTGGAAATGGGGCACTGGTGGAGGGATGGGTGCTGGAATACTGTATTACCAAGAACCAATTGTGAACATCTTTGTAATTGTATGTCTCACGGTGGTATAATAAAAAAAAATTTTTTTTTTTTTTTTTTATTTTTATTTATTTTTATTTATTTTATTTTTTTATTTTTTATTATACCAGAGTGAAACATACAATTACAAAGGTGATCATAATTGGTTCTTGGTAGTACAGTATACCAGCACCCATCCTCCACCAGTGCCCCATTTCCACCCACCAATGTACCCCACCCCCTCCTGCCCACCCCCATGCTGCCTTAATAGCAGGTACCCCAGTTTCCTCTCTTTCTCTCTCTCTCTCTCTGTCTCTGCATCTCTCAGCCCCTTATTTTACATTGTGGCTAGCCCTGCAGTACACATATAAAAAATAAAAAAGAAAAACATCTAAAAATGCAAATATCCACTATTTTCAATTCATTAAAATACAACTTATTTTGTTTTTAATATTTAATTAAGTAAGTAAATAAATTCATTTATCAAAATACAAGTATGCACTATCTACTATGTATTATCATTTTTCATGTTTGTTAGCTTTCATGAGACTGTCTTCAACTTAATCAAATCAATTAAGTCTACCAATATGAATTATATTTTTGAAATTATTTGAAAATTATGATTTTTTTTTAAAAAAACAAACCAACCAAAATCTTAATTACATGCTTCCAATTGGATGTTTTGACTGTTACTGTAATAGTGAATATTCTATCAAACGAACCAGTTTATATACCCATGTATGCCCAGGAAAGTCAACGGGGAAAGTTGTCTGTTGTGTATTCTTTTCTTGCCTATTTCCCACTGAAAAGCTCATAGATGGAAAAGCATCCATTGACACAGATTTCCTTCTGTTCAAAACTTTGTAATAACCAGAAATTATTTAATATTTTAAGATTTTTTTATATGTAGCCTTTGATATAGTTACATGGGCACCATGCCTGGTCAGTTTAAACAAAGGTGAGCTAGTTAAATAAAAAAAGATATTTTCCCATATCCTGGCTAGTAATTGTTAATGAATATATTCCAATTCAACCCTCTGTGGGAAGCAGATTTTGGGGTCTGTGTGTGTCTATGTGTCTGAGTGTCTGTGTGTGTGTGTCTATGTGTGTGATTTACAGCTAATTGGAAATATAAAAGTCTTCCAAAAGAGTGTTAAAATTCTAAAATATGAAATATGAGAAATAGTTCATTCAGGTTAGAAAACAGCAATTCATTGTTCTAATTTTAACCTGGGCAGTTACCCAATTTTAATAGGCCAAGTCCTTTAGTATCCTAAGTAGAATTGGTGTGTGTGTGTGTGTGTGTGTGTGTGTGTGTGTGTGCGTGCTTGGTTTTGTTTTTTTCAAATCTTAATGCATTCCACTCTCCAAGAAGAATAAATCTCATTTTCTCAAGCTGTAAATTGAGAGAGTCAATTGCTTTAAAAAAGATGTGAAAGAAATTGGATAGCTAGTACAACAGCTAAGGTACTCATCATGCATCACTCAGACGCTTGTTCAAATCCCCAGCACTAGAGTCCTCTCAGCACTCCAGGAGTGACTCCTGAACTCAGAGTCAGAAGCAAGAAATGAGCACTGCTTTTGGTGTGGAACCAAATAAATATAAGTAAATAAAAGAAGTAAGAAAAAAACCAGATGATATACGTGGTTAGTGTAATTCTATTTTTGTTGTTTTTGTGATGTCAGTGGTGGTCATGTTAATGTTTGTCTAATAAATTTCTATTTGATAAAATCCTATTCAATAAGATATCAAACTGGGGGCACAGAAATTTTATTAATACTGTGGATAAGCAGATAATAGAATCTTAGTTTCCCTTGTTATCAAAAAACCACATTTTAGATCTTGGAATGAAACAAGGCCCTGAAAAAGATGCCTTGTTTCATTCTAAGATCTAAAATGTGGTTTTCCAGTATGCCCGAGAACTGATGACTGGATAAAGAAACTGTGGTACATCTACACAATGGAATACTATGCAGCTGTCAGAAAAAATGAAGTTATGAAATTTTCCTATAAATGGATGGACATGGAGAGAATCATGTTGAGTGAAATTAGTCAGAAGGAAAGAGAGAGACATAGAATGACTGCATTTATTTGCATGACATAAATATACCAGGTGATCTTACCAAAAGTGGAAATTGCCACAAGCGCATGGGAGTCAGAGGTTAGGTTAGATAGAGAAGGGAACATGTGTGAATAAATGTCTAAAGGTCTGATACCAACATAGAACTGAGCATTAAATACAGACAAAAAAATGCAAATGATGGCTTCTAAGTGTACGTAGTGCAACCCACAATGTGTGGGAGAAGGAGGGAGAGAGAGAGGGAGAGAGAGAGGAGATAAAGAACCTGCCATTTAGGCAGGATGTGGGAGGGGGAGGGAATTGGGGACATGGGTGGTGGTTGAGGGGCACTGGTGGAGGGCAGGGTGCTGGAACACTGTGTGACCGAAACCCCCAAGCGTGAACAACGTTGTAATTGTATATCTCACGGTGGTATAATAAAATGTTAAAAAAAAAAAAAAAATAAAATAAAATATAAAAAATAAATAAATAAAAAAAAATAAAAAAAATAAATAAAATAAAATGTGGTTTTCAGATTAAGCTAGAACATAATCTGCTCTGCCCAGGGAACTCTGGAGGCCCCACTATTGCACAGTTCTGCTGTCCATGTCCTAGTTTGGCCCAGCCACTCTCTTCCTGGAACGGGCTCAAATTAATACATAATTATTAATAGTATTATTGTTTTGTTTCATTTTTGGTTTTGTAGCCACACCCAGTGATATGGAGATCTTACACCTAGGTCTGTGCTCAGGAATCATGCCTGACCATGCTCAAGGGACCATATGGAGAACAGAGGACCAGGGTCAGTTGTGTGCAAGGCAAAGAGACTGTCTACTTACTATACTATCACTCCAGGTCCTCAAATTTTTTTTTGTAGAAATCTCACTTTTTTCCTCATGATTGGGTCAGAATTTTTAGAAACTTTATTTAAATACCGTAATTTACAAGGTTGCTGCTCACAGTGCAACTGTTTCAAGGATTCAATATTCCAAAACCAGTCCCACCACCAATTACCAAAGACCTTCATTTCCCCAGGCCCCACACCCATGCCAGCTCTCTTAGCAGGCACTAATTATATTGTTTAGTACAACATATATCTTGGAATGGTATTGATAAAGTCACGGCCTTTTTACTGGGTTGTTGCATGTGAATTGGATCATCTGTGTTATTGCTTCGCTTACTGAACTTATTAAATAGTGGGTTTCTACTCAATTTTTAACAAAGATGTTCATGTTAATTTCTTACAAATATTCAATACTCAACCCAAAACTCACCACCATTGCAACTATGACAATTGTTTCAAATTTTCCCAACCACTGCTTGAGCCTATCCTAAGCACACACTCAATAACTTATTTTATATTGATTTTTCGAGCTACTTTGCTAAATATGGTCTAGAAATATATTCTAAGAAGAAAATTAATGAGGATTATTCAATCTCAAGATGGATTCATTGGACCATTAAGTCCTTTGTACAAGAAATTACTGATATGTTGTTACAGAATAGGCATTGTAATTGCATAATTTGTTATTGGGTGCCTTATACTTACATCCATTAAACATCATGTGATACTTGGTATATTAGTACACTAGAGCTTGAGGAGTCATAGCCACACACCACAGGAATTCTAGAAATTGTAATGCCTTAAGCATGGTGGCGATTATGGAGTGAGGAGGTTTTCAGCTGCTAGGGCTCTTTTGGGACAGACAAGACCTGACCCCATCCCCCTTCAGGGACCCCTGTGTTCGACCTGATGTGGAGAGGACCGTGGGCATCACTGCCACTTATGGTCTCTTGAGATTTATATATGAGTCTCTAGATCATGGCCAGTGGATGAGATTGCTTTGGCACCGAAGGCAGTTCCTAGGTGCTACCACCAGGCCTTCCAAAGTACAGGGAGATGTGGGAGAGGACCTATCCCCAACTCTAAGAAAGTCTGGGAAATTCAGTCGCAGAAACTTACATACCTGAGTTTTTCAACAGATTCATTCATGGATGGGCTCGTCCAAGCAGTGAAGTCTGGCCGTAAGCATGACAGTGATTGTGGAGTGTGGAGGTTTTTTGGCTGCTGGGGCTCTGTTGGCACGGCTGAACCAAAACCCAACTCCCTCAGGGGCCCCTGTGTTCAGCAGGTTCAGAATATTTTAAGTACAATTCACTTTTCCCAGAATTGGCTACACATTTGCCCATCCACTTCCTGGAATTAATCAATCTATAGAAAGCAGAAACTTCCCACCTCAGCTGCCCAAAGACACAATAATAGACTGCTACGTTGATTGTACTAAGCAAGTCTCTCTCTCTCTCTCTCTCTCTCTCTCTCTCTCTCTCTCTCTCTCCTCTCTCTCTCTACCTCTGCTCTGTCAGTCTGACCAGTGTACTCACTCTCAAATTAACTTTGGTCTCACTTAAACCAACTCATCACTGTATCACTGTCTTCCCATTCATCATCGATTGGCTCAAGCGGGCACCAGTAACATCTACATATGTCCTGTCTCATGAAAGTAGAGCCCAGGGGCACCTGCTTGCTCCAGGAACATAAAGAGCCTCAAACCATTCCATCAGGTAGTGGGAATGAGGTCTATAATTGTTATTGGTATTTGGCATATCAAATACGACACGGTAGCTTGCCAGGCTCTGCCATGCGGGAAGCATACTCTTGTAGTCATCTCAAACCCAGTATTTATTGATGAACCGCCCAGCTGCTTGTGGCTGCGCGAGCCGGGCTGTGATAGGCTGGTCTGCTGGGTGGAGTTCTGAGGAGGGGGAAGTTCGGATGTGGAAAATGGAGGCCCCTCATGGAGTGGCATGTCATTTAAAAAAAAAAAAAAAACTCATACTCCTAGTAAATTCTTTTAACATCACTCAGCCACAATGGGATCCACAGTTGAATCTCTTCTCCCTACGCTTTTCCTAAATATACCATAAAAATATAGTCATGGCAATTTACCTTCTGGGTCAATGGAGGCTTTTAATTTTTATATTCAAATTAATTTTCAAATATGTATATAAGTAAACATAACATATATTATTAAAAATTACTATTAGAAAAAGAAGTTTTAAAGGGTATTATATGTTCAAGTCATTTTTCCAGAGTTTGTTGGGCCTGAATTTTATTTTTAATTTAATTTTAGGGACCATGCTTTACAAATGTACTAATGATAGGTTTTCGTGCATTAAGTACAGTCCAGCACCACACTCTCCACCAGAGTATCCACTTCCCTCTAACCTTGTCCCAGTATCCCCTCCTCATGATATCCCCCAATTGCTCCTCTTTCTGGATCAGGGGAATAAATACATAAATTATAGTTTACCCATACAATGTGATAATACAGAGAAACATAAAAAGGACTAAAGTACTGATACACTCAGCCTCATAAACATATCTCAAGACAATTAGCCTGAGAGAAAATGAGACCAAAATAGAAGTTATTCTATTTTATTCTTATAGACACATGAAATTCTTATAAAATGAAAACTGATAGGCAAAAATGCTTTCCAGTCCTTGCAGCAGACTGAGTCTAATGGGGCAGTCTAAAAAGGGATGGGCTAACCCTGCATCCATCCAAACAGACCCCAGCAACTGAAATCCTCCACACTCCACTATCACCCCCATGTTCACAGGCAGGACTCCGCTGCTCAGACAAGCCCCACCCAGAAATGGATCTTGAAAAACTCAGCTGTGTAGGTTTTGTGACTGAAATCTCCAGGCTTTCAGGAAGTCTGGGGTGGACTACCTCTCCCCATTTCTATGTTCTTCCATAATTCCTGGCAATCATGTCCATGCCCCAAAACCACCGCATATTTAAAAATTTGACTCCAGCTTTATCACCCGTTAAAAATTTTATAATTCCTGAAGCAATATCTTAGGCTCTACAATATTGATAAACCAAGTAGCACACCACATTTAATGGCATGTAAATGGAAGGCAACCAATAACAATATATAAACACACACTGCCTACCCTATAATAACATATTAGTAATTTCTTATAGATGGGCTTAATGATTCCATGGTGATATTTAGCAATCTTAACTAACTTTCTTCTAAGGAAACATTTTCTCAATCAATTTTAGCAAACTATTTATAACAAGCAATATAGAATAAATATTTGAGGGCCTGCTATAGGGAAAGGCTTAAGGGGTGGTTGGGAATGGTGATTGGGAATGGTGGCAGGAAGGTGCAGTGGCAGTTGGAATAGTGTTGGAATATTGAATATCTGTAACAAATTATCATAAACAACTTTGATAAAAAATATTTAAAAAAATGAAAACCAATGTGTAGTAATAGAAAGCAGATCTTTGGTTACCAGGGGACATTACAAATGCAGATGAGGAATATGCTCGCTCCCTTCTTGTGCAGGTTTCCTAAGACTATACTTGTCAGAATTGACAAAATTCTACATTGTATGTGCAACTTATTTTATCTCTGTAAACTTGTTTTGTTTTTAATGGAATTTGTCCTAGGAAACAAAAGGTATTGTCATCTGCTTTAAGGTAGGTAGTAGCGAACAAGGACTGGCAATCAGGACTCTTAACATCGAAGTTACCAAATGATAGACTTTTCCATAAGAGTAGGCTTCTCTACTAGGAGTGCTGGCTGGGGATTATTAGGAGCTCTTTTATGTGCCATTCAACCGTCTTTCAATAGACCAGAGTAGGGAAGGAACACTAGTTGGGTAATTTAATTGGAGAACCAGTCTTATATTCCCACCAATCTGAAGTCCCCACCAATTTTCTCTCCAAGGTCTCTAAACTCATATATATGCCCTGAATCAGTCATAGAGAAATAAATATCATTGACTATTCAGTGAGTGAATCAAGCTTATGATTACAAAAGACATAGATTCCCATAATCTTAAGAAATTCTGGAGAAATGCTTACATGTTCTCTTTTTTTTTTTTTTGCTTTTTTGGGTCACATCTGGCAATGCTCAGGGGTTACTCCTGGCTCTTCGCTCAGGAATTACTCCTGGCAGTGCTGGGGGGGCATATGGGATGCTGGGGATCGAACCCAGGTCAGCCGCATGCAAGGCAAATGCCCTACCCGATGTGCTATCGCTCCGGCCCCCTCTCTTTTATAAATAGGAAAACTACATCTAAAATAACACCAAAGCGATTGTTTAGACTAGGTTTCTCATTGAGTATTAATGCCATTTGAGATGGGCTGTCTTTGTTGTGGAGATTCCTTGTGCTTTATAAAGTGGTAAGCAGCACTCCTATCCTCTGGCCACTAGGTGCCTGTAGCATCCTTACCATAGTTGTGAAAATCAGAGAAGTCTCCAGAGATTGCAAAAGTGTCTCCAGGTGAAAAATCACATTTGTGGTTGGGAAAATGGAGGCAATGGTGGAGGGAAGGTGACAGTGGTGGTGGAACTGGTGTTGGAATATTGAATGTCTAGAACAAATCACCATGAACAACTTTGTAAACCATGGAGTATAAATAAAGTGGTGGAAGAAGGGAAAAGAAAATGCTAGTATTTAACTGGAAGTAACTAGGAAATAAATGATAGTTTATCATAGGAAATTAGTTATCCCTTAACTTTGATTCTCCAGAATCTCACTTTGACTCTGAACCAATGAATATCAGTACTTTAATATGATATGTTGTGACTAACCTGAAAAAAATATATAACCTTTGAGAACCATTGCATTAGACTTTCTGCCTTGTTGGAGACAAACAAAACATAAATAATGAATTACAAAAATTATGTGTTTCATATCGGAGAAGGCCGATAATTTTAATATGCAAAAAGCTTTCTAGAAAGCTGGTGAACATATACAACTAGACAGAGAAACATGATTATTGCAAAACCAGTAATAGTTTTTTTTAAATTTCAATTCAACTTCTGATAGTTTTGGAATTTGCTCAAATGCTTCTATTTCTAGATGATTTTTCTTTACTGCTTAATATATTAGACAAATATACATAACATCAGTCAGAACTATCAGCTAATCATTTTTCATCTGATAATAGCAAACTTTTCCCCATAGCCTTCAAAGACCAATAGTCTCTTTGGAGGGAAGAGGGGGCATGCCCAGTGTTCTCAGGGTGCTATTCAGGGACTATATGCTCTGTCTGTGTTTGTGCTCAGTAGACTATGTGCTTCTCAAAATTGAACCAAGCCCTCCCATTTGCAAAACAGATGCCCACAGAACTATTTTTCTGGCCAATCATAATCTTTAGACAATGCTAATGTCCAATTACATAACATCACTTGAAATAAATTTCTTTCAAACATTAACACAGTTAAACTGTCATATTTGAAATGATCTTATATTTGCTTTTATCAGAAGAGAATCAACCAGTCAATTCTAATTTAAACTCAGCTACAAAAACTCAGGACTAAAATATTTCTAAAATAAAAGCTCAATCTTAAGGTTATGTGAATAGAATTTTGAAGGGTTATAATAACATGATCTTTCTGGTTTGCTTATGTAAACTCAAATTTTAGATTTCCCTTTGGGAGTAAAAGAGTCTCTTTGCTGTTTACAAGATTATTTCAGAGTTACAAAATGCTGTGGTTTTTTCCTCTGTCTTCCCTGCTATTACAATCTTAGCTACCAAGATCAGAGAGAGCTAAAGAATATTTTTTACATCTAGGATAGAAACCTTAGAAGCAGAAGGCCTGTTTTGATCTGCCAAATAGATGCAGATTTTCTCTTTTGTGATTATAATTTTCTATTTAAGGTAAAGTCTTATTGCATACATATATCAGTACAAGTCATATTAAAACATTTAAGGAAAACAGTAGAGGTGTAAGCAATAGATGTATCAATTCATAATGCTTTTATTAAAAATGATAGTGACAGTATTTGTATTCAGGGCAATCAATAAACACTATATTGTATGGTGGTAATTTCAGACTCTTTCACAAAGCAGAGAAAGGATTTATCTGCAGGTTAATTGTATACCAAGGGGTAAGTAATTCATCCTCCTTTATCTCCTGCTAAATACTAATCACTAAGCTTAGATTCAGTGTCAACTAATCTCTGAATGCTGGTACTCAAAATCATTGCTAGAAGGGAGAAAATCGTGTACCTCTATCTGTTCTCTTGCACAAAGCCAAGGGTTTAGTCCAGTACAAGGCTTTCTATCCAGCTGTGCAATCATCCCTGTCTGTGACCTCAGACAAATGATTATACTTTGACATTCCTAGTCCTTCATCTATTAAAAATAACAACGAAAGTTTGAGGGTAGGAGAGAATCTCATTGTTCATACTCAAACTATACATCATATTCTTATAATTAAAACCACATGATAGCTCAGTCCTATAAATCTATAGTAGATACCATAATATCATCTCATTTGTCACCAAAAATCTGCTTCTATTCCATCTGTACTGACATAAAAGTGATGTATTCTTTAACCAGCAAAATTAATTCCGCTAGGATTAGCACTGTCCTTTCTTTTAACTCTTTCAAAATACTCTTTCTTGTGGTTAGCATATTGTTTATCATACTGCAGATATAGATGTGAAATTTTTAATAGAGTAATATTTTTCATGAAAATCTCAATTCGCTTCGTTATTGTCCATCTGAGAAAGCAAGAAAAGAAAACTTGCTAAGCTTATGCTTTTGTTTTAATGAGACATCTTTACTGTTTTATTTCTGTGAAAAACAGGGTATGTGATATAGGATAGGTGGTTATTAAAAGAAAAATACTCTGTAAATATTATCTTGTTTATTTGGGAAGCTTTTAAATAATATTGCAGATGATTGCAGCTCCAAATGGAGGAATCCTTTAGAAGTGTTTGTTTCGGTATTTTAATAACTTAGGAAAGTATTTGTAGAATTTAATAAAGAGAAAAACAAGGATAAAAATTATGTGTTTAGTTCTCAGCTGCCAAGACTGAAAATGCCAAAACTAGAAGAAAATCACCAAAGTGTAAACAATAACTATCTCATTATTTGTTGTACTCTTAACATTTTTCTCTTCCTTAACTTTCCTTCTTTCTGATACCCTCTATACCCATATATTTTCATATAATCAGAAAAATATGAAAATTACATTTCTTTTAGTGAAACAAGATAGTTTTTATTGAAACTTATTTAGAAAGATGTGAGGGTAGAGAAAGGGAGAAGTGTGTGCACAAGAGCAAACAGCCTTCACTAGAGCAGAAAGCTAGCAAAGAAACATACGGACATGAAAATGAGATATGTGTTCAAGGGAAAACACAGGTGCGAAGAATAGAAAATATATTATATTATTCTTATGCTAAAAAATGAAGAGTACTTAGCTCCCTTCCGTCAACTCTGTAAACATTATTAAAAATTGTTATTGAGACTGCTGAGATAATCTTACACACCCCCAACATTTCAAAATCTTACACACTCACGTTTCAAAATCTTACACACTCCGAATATTTCAAAATCAGAAGATTCTTGATATCCCATACTGGGCTAGGGGAGATAGTGGGAGGGGGAAGAAGATTTCTAGCTATCATCTTTTCTCCCCTTCCCCCCCCAACCCCCACCAGTCAAGTGATCTGAAAATCAGGGCTGCCAGGGAAAAATAAATGCCCTGACCACCGACCAAGAAAAGCACCCATCCCAGTGGAAAAGAAAAATAAAGGCGGTCAACAGTGACACATTAGGATATACCTTTTTAATGAAGCCACAAAAAAGCTTCTAAGTGACCAGAAACCACGCCTAGTAAATTTATGGGAAAACTTCTGTAGCTTTATAGCTCAGCCTCTTCCTCTAAGAAGGAACTTCCCTTTTACTCTCCCGGGGAGTCACCAGGGTCAGCACCAGAGTCAAGGGCAACTCCACAGACTCTGAAGGACTCCCTGACGTCTGTGAAAGGCACTTACATACTCTAGTGTCACTAGGTCCCATTTCTTCACTTACTTTGTGTTTACTGAGCTGAGTCTGTGTGAAACTCAGGAGACAAAATATCTCTTAATTTTGAACACTGTGATTAAACAAGCAAAATCTGACTCTTAGCAAGTGGTATTCGAAGGACTGACTTGATGTTTGCCTCGAGGTATGAGAAAAATAAATTGCTTATTAGATTAAGGAAGGCCTGGTATTGAATCTTAATAGGAAAAATATTAATGGTTTGACCTTGTTAATTTACTTAAATGTTCTGAGTTTTGATCATTTGTAAGGAGGATAACAAAATTGATAACATTTAAAATCCCTGGCAGATTCTCAGTAAATACTTCTGTCTTTTTTAATTATATTTATTACTATTTTATTCACTGTATCACTGTATCACTGTCTTCCCGTTCATTGTCGATTTGGTCGAGCGGACACCAGTAACATCTCCATATGACCTGTCTCATGAAAGTAGAGCCCAAGGGCACTGCTTCATCCAGGAACATAAAGAGCCTCAAACCATTCCATCAGGTCATGGGAATGAGGTCTATAATTTTTACTTGTATCTGGCATATCAAATACAACACGGATAGCTTGCCAGGCTCTGCCGTGCAGGTAGCATACTCTTGTAGTCATCTCAAAATCCAGCATTTATTGAAGAACCGCACAAGCCGGGCTGTGATAGGCTGATCTGCTGGGTGGAGTTCTGACGAGGGGGAAGTCCAGATGTGGAAAATGCAGGTCCTCATGGAGTGAGGGGACGTCTGGCTTGTTGTGAGGCTCTGCTGGGGTGGCGGGCCAGGGCTAGAACCTGCCATCCCTCCCAGGCGCCTCATGAGCAGCTGGGCACATTGAGAGCCAGTAGCAGCTCTGCCCCATATCTGTCTCTATTTTATTATAAAAATAAAATATAAATGATGCAGGTGGCAGACAGGATACACGCTTGTCTATATTAAGGGCCCTGCCCCGTGGACCCTGGATGGTTGATGGTCTGACATAGAAAAATACTGGGTCCACTGGGCCCTTGGGATGAACCCAGAGCCACGGCAGAGCCTGGCAAGCTATGCGTGGTGTGTTCAATATGCCAAAAACAGTAACAATAATGGACCTCATTCCCAACGAATGGAGATGTTACTGGCGCCTGCTCGAGCAAATCGGTGAACAGGATGACAAGTGATACAAGTGATTATATTTATTACTAATAACTAAACATACTAATAAAGACATAACCGGAAACAATAACCACTTCACAAGCATGCAGAAAAATGAAACAATAGTTTTATTGTATTGGAGCAGATGTCCTCAGAGAAACTTTGATGAATAAGAGGCCATAGTCCTGGTAAATTATAACAAATGGAAAATATTCTACACTTGTAAATATTCATTTCTTCTATCTCTAATAGAAGCACTCATTTCAGTGTGTCCTTCCAATAAGTTATCCTCTTTAAGGAAATATTCTACCAGAACACTTTTTTAGATCAACCCAAACTGCCATAAAATATGTATCTCATATACAGTTAATTCTGGCTAAAGCCAAAAAAAAGGAAACCAGCTCTCTAATATAACATTCATTCTGTTGAGGTACTTATGCCTAGGTAGATATTTATCTTATTCCATTATCAGGCTGTGAACAAGATAGTGACTATTTCATATTATTTTTGTACTCTAAAATCCTAGTGTACTGGTGACCAATATAAACTCTTCGCAAATGTTTACTGACTGACTAATTGAACTGAACATCTAAGAAACCTGGTTACCATCATTTTGTGAATCTATCCCTATTCTGATCCTTGTTTGGTATTTTCCAATTCTCTAGAACTTCTATAAGTCAGGTACTTTCATACTCTCAGTAATTCACTCACAGACACAAATTCCTGCCCTTTTCCCTCTAATGACATATTTATTGACAATGATACAACTTATGTAGCTTCTTGTATCTCAAATGCACTTCTGTCAGACTCCCTCTAATATTCTAACCTGCAAATGGTTATCTCCCCTGAGCAGACAGTTCGACTACTGTCTTTACCTAGACTAGCACTTTGGTGATTTTTAAGACATACTATCAGATGCCATATGCTTACCAATTGTACATTAGAATAAACAGTATCACTTGTTTTTATAAAAAATATTTCATCTTACCATAAATCCATATAAAATCTTTAGTTTTTGAATTAGATCATTGTTTCACAAAGTAATGTGCCAAAAGAAGAGATTGACAAGGTAATTTTATTTCTCCAAACAATGCAATTAAGTCTCCTCAAAGTATCTCCTTTTTTAAAATAAAATTTGTATGTGTGTTTTAGTGTGGGTGTGTATGTATTCTGTTTGAGTGAACAGACTACTGTTAATGGACTCTGTATTTCTTTCCTTTTAAATAAGTTTGGCAATATATTATCTCACTTAAGTATCAATCTTAAAACCTTGCTGTATATTATTTCCCACAGTTAACAATTTAAGTTAATTGGTTAATTTAATTGTTAATTTCTATGAATTGAAACAACCGTTTGGAAATTTCCTTGTTTTATTTATCAATATATTAGTACTATATTGTCTTAAAAGGGGCAAGTATCTCAATCATGACCATTAGAAACTCACGTTTTAAAATAGCACCCAATTTGCCAGAGCAATAGTACAGTGGGTACACCAGGAGTGAACCCTGACAGCAGAGCTGGGTGTGCTCTCTGACCTCTGCTTGGTGTGGCCAAAAAACACAAACAACAAAAGTACAACACCCAGGATTAAAAAATAATCTATGCCTGTTTACTACCTATAAAGCAAAGATGTAAATAGAAAACCTCCTTTGACTTGGAAATAAAATCAAAGAAATACGTTATCTCATAAAATAATGGAAAATATTGTCATCAGTTTTTTATAATTATGCATAAATCATTGAGCAATGTATTGTTTTAAGAACATTTTTTGCTTGCTTAATGAATGATGTTTACCACCCTCTGGAACTCCATGGGTGCTCCACATGGGGCCGAGCAGTGCAGCAGTGGGTCTGGAGTGACTGGGTCTGGAGTGTCTCTCTTCTGGTGTTGCCATCATAGCTGTAGGTCTGGAGAGTCTTTCTTCCAGTTGCTGGGAGCTTGCAGCTACGCCCTCTGACATGGAGGTGGAGGAATAGGAGGAGGAGCCCAAATCCCCACTCCAAGTTCGACCAGCCCCCTGCACCGTGAGCAAACCCTAGGAGCTATGTTGGACTCGGCCAGGGGACTCACTGAGCCATTTACCACCCTCCAGAACTCCACATTCTTAGACAATAATAGAAGTTAGGGCCAGGTCTTTCCCAGGATCTTTCACATTTATACACTGTAATGATCATTCTCCCACACTGCAGAGCCTGGCAAGCTACCTGTGTTGTATTTGATATGTCAAAAAACAGTAACAGTTATAGAACTCTTCCCATGACCTGAAGAAAGGGTTTGAGGCTCTTTATGTTCCTTGAGCGAGTAGATGCCCTTGGGCTACACTAGCATGTGACAGGACATATGGAGATGATATTGGTGCCTGCTCGAGCAAATCGATGATCAATGAGAAGATAAGTGATACAAGTGAAGTAAAATGAATGATGATTCATAATTTCAAAGATAAGTTGTACCAAGATGAGAGCAATGTTTCTATTTTTATATACCTCCATGTTCTTAGAGCTTAAACCAGTGTTTGGAAAACCTGCCTAATCTTCCTCCAAGTCCCCATGAGTGGAAAGATCACAAGGTTGTGTTTATCTACCTAATGCCACATCCTGCTCCAGCAGTGGGCAAGTAGAAAATCCCTGAGAGAACTCTACCTTCTAACATTCCCATAATACTTCTGGTTAACACTAAGATGAGATACTCAAGTGAAAATATGTTCCTCTAATATTTCTTAAACACATGAGAGAGATCTAAGAAATGAACTTCAATGTTCAAGGATAAACAGATAGCATCAATTCTCTCTTTCTCTTCAACCCCAAAATCTAACAGAATCACAAAATGTTCAAGCTGCATCATTTAGTTTGATCACTCCTTGTTATTTTTCTTGATTTAAAGTCCAGGGAGGGGCTGGAGTGATAGCACAGCAGGTAGAGTGTTTGCCTTGCACGCAGCCACCCGGGATCAATCCCTGGCATCCATATATGGTCCCTTGAGCACTGCCAGAAGTAATTCCTGAGCGAAGAGCCAGTAGTAACCCCTGAGTATTACTAGGTGTGACCCAAACAAAGCAAATAAATAAATAAATAAATAAATAAATAAATAAATAAATAAATAAAGTCCAGGGGAAGGAAACTACTGAGATTATATGTGATTATGATAAAATATGATGATAATTATATTTAAATGTGTCCCATTGCTTATTAATCAAGAAAGTCATAAGATGAGAAAGATGGATGTAGTGCACTACATCTGATTGCTTTTAATTGCCATAATGCTCCCTTCTGAAGATCATAACTATTTTTCAGATGTAGAGGAGAGAAAAGCCTCTCTGCCCTTCATCTGACATGTGAAGTGAGCTTCATTGGGCTGAACTAAAGGAACCCAGGAAATATTCTGAAGCATCTAGATGTAGCTTCCTACCCTCCCCAAAGCCCAAGAAATAAACAACCATCGTATATATATTTGTATAGACTTTCCTTTTTAGATAACCTTATACTCATCTTTCAGTGTGGTAAAATTTAAAAACTTGCCAAGCAATTGATTCTGGGTTTTACCTTTGAAAACTGAGCTACTGAGCTAGCATATACAGTCTTTTTATATGAAAGCAAAAGAAACTTCCTAAGCTCCTCTCCACAGAAAATTATTTGCAGAGCTAAGCAAACAATGAGACCAATATTTCTTGAATTTTACAGGAATAGGAAACGACTCCATACTTTTTTTTCAGTTTTCCAAAGACAGAGGTACAAAGGTAGGGTTGGGGAAGTGACTTTCCATGTATCCCACACTTTTTCTCATTGTTTCAAAAAAATGTGATAAAATTAGAATAAACAAACAGGAAAAACTCAGAGATGAGTAAAAGACTGAAGATAGCTTAAAAATGAACTTCTGAGGGGGCAAGACATATCATATAACATACCACTCAGAGGTAGAGTATTTATCTTACCTGTATGAGGGCTTGGTTTGATGCCCAATATCAAAAAAAAATTTTAATTAAATAATGGGCTCTTGTATAAGTAAAAACAGTTTTAACCACAGCAGAATATCCATAAATATAGAAAAGAATTTTTTTAATTTTTTATTATACCACCATGAGACATACAATTACAAAGGTGTTCATAATCAGTTCTTGGTAATACAGTATTCCAGCACCCATCCTTCCACCCATTTCCACCACCAATGTACCCCTTCCCTCCCACCCACACCCAGGCTGCCTCAATAGTGGTGCCCCTGTTTCCTCTTTCTCTCTCTCTCTCTCTCTCTCTCTCTGTGTCTCTGCATCTCTCTCCCTCTTCGAAAAGAATTTAAATGAAGAAGAAAACCATGCATAGAATATTATAATAATAAGTTAATGCTTAGGAGTTAGAGATAAGAGCAATAGTTTATGTAGTCTACTGAATACTATGTGGGTACACTGGTGAAGGGATAGGTGTTGGAACATTATATATCTGAAACCCAATTGTGAACAACCTTGTAACTGTGTATCTCACTGTGATAAAAAAAATGAAAATAGTTTCATTTTTGTTATCTCTGTTCTTAGGGTGGTTCTATACATGTAGGTGTTCTTAGCCACCATGGTTCTTTCTTTCATTGTTTGTTGTTTTTTTGGGGTCATAACTGTCTGTGCTCAGAGTTTCTTCCTGGCTCTGAACTCTGGATCACTCATGACTGGCTCGGGGGACCATATGGGGTACAGAGGATCCAACAGGGTCAGCCATGTACAGAGCAAGCAGCCACTATACTATTGCTTTGCTCCAATGAAATTCAGAAATTTTCTCCTTAATTTGAATTGGCTCACATGATGATTCTGTAAAGAAAACCACTGAATACAGAGGATAAACCAAGTTGAGTCTAAATCACTCAGCCTAGGAGAGGTGGAGTTATTTTCTCTACTCTCTCCTTGTAGAGTGAAAAAAGCATATCATTTAAAAATTTAAAGTACTATTATAATTAATTATATACTATATATCATTATATTTAATATTATAACGTAGTATATATTAATATATACTATATATTATATAATATAGTATACTATATACTATATTATATACTATCACTTGTATTACTTCACTTGTATCCCTTGTCTTCCCATTGCTCATCGATTTGCTTGAGCGGGTACCAATAACATCTCCATTATGTCCTGTCATGTGCTAGTGTAGCCCAAGGGCATCTGCTCACTCCAGGAACACGAAGAGTCTCAAACCATTTGTTCTGGTCATGGGAATGTGGTCTATAATTGTTACTGGTTTTTGGCATATTAAATACAACATGGGTAGTTTGTCAGTCTCTGCCATACGGGTGGTATACTCTCAGTAGTAGGCTCTCATCTCGTGCATTTATTGATGAACTGCAATGGGAAGAAATTGGTTATTCTCTTGGGTGGAGCTCTAATGAGCTGTGGAGTCTGGATGTTGAAAATGGTGTAGGGGTTCCTCTGGCTTCTTGCGAGGCTCTATTGGGATGGTGGGCCTTCCCTCCTGGGCACCTCATGATCAGCTCTCTTCTGATTTTATAAAATTTGTTAAAATTATATACTATATATTATTATATTAATATAATAATATATAGTATATAGCATAATATATGTTACATATATTATGTTATATATATGTTATATATTATATAGTATTATATATTATTACATACCATATATTAGTATATACTATATATTATGTCATGTCATATCATATCATATCATGATCCACTTTGATGGGAGTTGTGAGTCATGTCCTGGACAAACATGTCCAACCTATAGAGAACTCTTGAGATTCTGCAAGGAAGCAAAAGCCCTGATGAGGAAGGGGATATGGAGGAAAACCGTCATCTCCCACCTCTATCTGATTCGTACTTCTCTACATGAGCTGGACACATCTCTGTCAGGGGGGTCCTCCTGCGCCTGGCAGGAGGGGTGAGCAGAATCCCTGGCCCCACTCACTCGCTCTCTCATAACCTTCAGTGGTGGCCAGCGGAACATGCCTGCACAGGCACACACATCTAAGGGGCCTGGGGTCACATGAACTCAGAATCCTCAGACTGGAGAGTCCCTTCACCAGCTCTACTAGGCCAAGAGGTTCTTTAAGAAATGAATCTTGTAATGTTCTTCTCCAGCTCTCCCCTCCTCCCCCATCCTCCCTCGCTCTGCTCCTGCTAAGCCACTTCATATCCAGAACCTTCACCTGCCCCTCTAGGACCTGCCATGTACGTGTATGAGGTCCTGGGTTCGACACCTTGTACCACACACACACACACACACACACACACACACACACATTATTCATGTGAGGGGGCACAAAAATTGGGTAGAAGAGGACAACTGTATACTGTTAGCGAGGGAGAAAACACAGAACCTTGGTGGACACCAAGATGGCAGAGCCAGACCAAGCACAGCATTACCAGCCCAAACTCGTCTAGGCTAGCCAGCCAAACTCTGTCAGCAAATGCAAGCTAACAGGTAAAAGAGTCAGAATGTCAAAACGTCAAAAAGGAAAAGGAAAGAAAACCTTCTGGGGGCCGGAGTGATAGCACAGCAAGGAGGGAATTTGCCTCACACACGACTGACTCGGGTTCAATCCCCAGCATCCCACAGGGTCCCCTGATCACCACCAGAAGTAATTCCTGAGTGCAGAGCCAGGTGGAACCCCTGAGCATCGCTTGGTGTGACCCAAGAAGCAATTAAATACAAAATGAAAGGAAGAGAGAGGAAGGGAGGGAAGGATGGAGGAAAGGAGGGACGGAAGAGGGAGAGAGGACTAGTCCCTTCCTCCGAGATTCTTTTATCAAAACAATGAGGAGAGATAAAGAGAGAGAGAGAGAGAGAGAGAGAGAGAGAGAGATGGTATAAAGAAACACAGCTCAATGGATTCATGGGGAGAAACATAATTTCATGGGTTTCATGCAATCCAGATAGTACCCACAGGGTCCTTCTTAATTCTATTCTGCACCAGGGTGATTCTGAATGTTTTTCCTCTGTTTACTGAAAGGGTCATGCTCATCTGCTTGGGGGCAAACTAGCATGATCCTTCATTTGATCTAAAATGGTAGTCTCCTGGTAAACTCTAACTATTCCCCACTGGAACCAGTGGGTATTAAAAGGAATAGTGCCTAATCTAGATAACATTGAAATCATAGTAGAGATTATAGTAATGTTTCAGAAGTTACTCATTCAGAATCAAAATGACTTGTAACTGCCACACCCTCCATCAGTGTTTACACAGAAGAGAGATCTCATTAGCATGAACCCTGGCTTAAGAACATGTAGATAGCTTAAACTTTGACCGACCCACCTTCTCCCGCGGCCCAAACACACCCAAACACACCCCGCCCCTCAAGACAGCCCTCCCCCGTACATCCAGCATGAGATTTCAACTCTACTCAAATCTTTTGATAGCCAACCACCGCCCACTCAAATCCACAGGTGCCGCCCAACGTTCTCCCTTCTGAAATAACATGCCTCTCATCGTGAAGAAGCCAGCCCCCCCCACCAGGGCCCCCCATGGACACCCGAAGACAACACACATCACATACCACACAACCAAGTAGGTAAGCCCCTGTCCACGTTCATTGATTTACAAACCTTTTCTGTGGAAACTGAAGCGTCCCAGCAAAGGGTGTCAAACCCCAAGACTTCGTTGATCACCACACCCCCTACCAGTCGCGGTGATACCATCTCACCAAAACTCTCAGGCCCCCAAACACTGAAATGAATTATAGGCGCACCACCTCCGCCGACATCGTCTAATAACACCAAAATTAGCCAACGGCACAATGCTCTACTTTGACCGGAATGTAAAGTAGTCTACACGATCTGAAGAAAACTATTTCTGAGAATGAACTAGTCCAGCCCCATTCTCTCATGGACAAACACTCATAACGCGAAGCTATGACCTAACGAGCCCCATGATTAAGTGCATTAAACAGCAAAGCTCCCAAGCTAGCTAGGCCTGTCATCCAACACTGTCAGGGAACCGCTGGGGTCCCCCAACAGTATCAGGGAACGA
Organism: Cryptotis parvus; assembly: GCA_021461705.1. Lineage (NCBI taxonomy): Eukaryota > Metazoa > Chordata > Mammalia > Eulipotyphla > Soricidae > Cryptotis > Cryptotis parvus. The sequence continues at coordinate 58,123 of JAJIBD010031532.1, forward strand.
GTTCCCTTCTACCTTGGCCGATAGAGAATGGATGAAAACTCAGGAGTCCGGCGCAGTTTTTAAAGTCTTTACTCTGGTTCTGGTATAAAATCCAGTAACAGGAAAAGCCTGTTCTTTAGGTTTAGCTGGGCCCCGCCTATGTGTAGGTTTAGAATCCTCAGCCAAGATGGTTGCTACTATGTGTTAAGACCTAATAGGGAAGAGAATGAAGAGGCAGAGAGAGGCAGAGAACGAAGAGGAAGAGAGGAGCCAAAATGGCCAAAAAGCCCTTTCTCCTTTCTCTTAGCTTATTTTATAGACAGAAGCCCACAAAAACCTTCCAGCCAAGCCCATTGTAGGCTAGGCTATCTAGAGATGAAGTCAGGTAAATGACCCTATTGAAATGTAGATCTTCAGGTGGGCTCTGGGTTCAAGTTTCACAAATGCCAGAGCTGACTCCCTGATATACAATCTCTCCAGCAGAGTGAGGAGGGGCTGCATCTCTGAATCAGAAAGCAGTTCAGAATGTAACTTGTAGAGAATGGCATTGATATTTCTTACCATGAATATACAGTCAGCTGATTCCAAACTCTAGATCCCACTAAGGTCCATAATCCATCAGAATAATTCACTTTGGCATTACCTTTAGAATCAGAGACATGTCAGTTTGCCCGGAGGCTCACTGCCATGTCTCTTTGAACCAGGAGAACTGATTAGTTGGTTGATCCAACATGGCCCAGTACTCTTGGAGTATCTATATGTTTGTTCCTTGCTGGGATCTGTGGGAGCAGGAAGAGTATTGAACTGGGGCAAGCAAGATTCATGATACTCATAATAAAAATATTTATGCCATATAAAATTAGGAAATCAATCCAATTCTGCCCAAGCTCCCATTGTGTCTGCTCCAGAGATTCCCCCTAAGGCAGGGAGCATTTTAGGGAATCTTCACATAAGCTACGAGTAGCCAGAGCCTAAGGCTCAGGAGGAGTTGTCACCCAACAGAATAGGTGTGGTATTTCCAAAGCCCAGAATTCAAAGAGGATCTGAGCCCCTTCTTTAAATGGCCTCTGAACGTTACCCTTAACTTTTCTCCACACTTTGGTTTCTAGAGTCCCTTGGCCAGGAACCAGGGGGTTATTTATTTATCTATTTATGTATTTATTTTTATTTATTTTTTGTTTATTTACTCAGATACACTGGGCAGAAGTACTACCGGCTCTACCTGTGCTCAGCTGACCATGAGGCACCAAGGAGGGAAGGCAAGTTCTAGCCTTGACCCACCATCCCAATAGAGCCTCACAAGAAGCCAGAGGAGCCCCCACACCATGAGGGCCGCCATTTTCATCATCCAGACTCCACAGCTCATCAGAGCTCCACCCAAGAGAAAAGCTGATCTTTCCCCATTGCAGTTCATCAGTAAATGCACAAGAGATGAGAGCCTACTACTGAGAGTATGCCACCCACACAGCAGGGCCTGTCAAGCTACCCGTGTTGTATTTGATAAGCCAAAAACCAATAACAATTATATAACTCATTCCCATGACCTGAACGAATGGTTTGAGGTTCTTAGTGTACCTGGAGTGAGTAGATGCCTTTGAGCTACACTAGCATGTGACAAGACGTATGGAGATGCTAATGGTGCCTGCCAGAGCAAATCAATGATCAACAGGAAGACAAGTGATACAAGTGACTATTATAAGAAAAGATGTAGCCAATAACTATAGAAGTAAAATTGTGTATTTCTACTAAAATAACCAAATTTTTTGTGTAACAAACAATAATTTGCACAGGAAATAGAAAACTCAACATACTTTGAAAAATAGAACTTTATGCCAAAATTAAGTACTTCTCGTCTTATTCTAATGCAGTTCTCTTCCCTCTCAGAGAAAAGTGACTCACATAAACAAAATTTGAAGACAGTTTTTCCATTTCTAAATTTGGTTAACAGTTTGCAAATTTCATTTGGAACTTGATTAACTTTGTTCCTTTCAGTACTCTTATTGAGACAAATGAAAGTTAAACTCAAGGACGGGATAAAAGACCTGGTGACTTGTTCAAAGCTTGATAAAACCAAGCGTTATTGGTTTCCCTTTCATTTTCCTAGTGACTCTTGAAGACGAACCTTCAAATGTATATTGCCTTCTTATGCTTCCTTCCTCACAGTGCAGTGTTCACTTATTTTGTCTCAGTGCATTTTCTGTATAGTAAAGGTTCTTTCCATTTAAATGGACACATTCAGTACAAATATACAGAAAGATTGCAGTTAGGAAAAGTAGAGTTTATGTCAAAATTCATGCTAGAGAAATGCTGTCATTTTGTTATCTTCTTAAAGTCTAAGGACACAATGACCAGAGGTCAAATTTAGGTTCATTTCTTGAAATATTAGTGAAATAAAACAAAAGCCCAAGATAAAAGCAATATTTGAAGACTGCCCATATATTCTATATTATGATAATGGCATATTCTTTTGTCTAAGAAGTTTTCTGAGTCCCTATAAAATATTAGCTGTTGCATTTAAAAATGTTTATTTTCTACAATTGTTTATAGTGCATCCATTTTATGATTTCCTAGGATAATATTTCTTAAATGTTATTTTAGATAATGTATGGCATTAACCTTATTTCCAAATATGTCTTTCTTAAGTTGTAATGAAGCCTCTACAGCGTAAAATAGTGACATATATGTGACACATATCAGTGGCATATATCTTTGCATGACTTAGCTTCATGCAAAAATAACCTTGCAGCCTGCAGTGTACTACACTTAGTACAGTATCTTAGTACAAAATAATCTGCTCACATTCCCCAATCACCTATGGATTATGCATTCTCCTGTTTGCGCATTCTTTAGGCAATTTGTCATGTCAGCCTCTACATCTTGTTCTCAGGTGAGGTGGAAGAATTGTTGAGCTCAGTGTTGTCAGACCCCTGGTTCTGACATATCTTGTGTGTTATTCCTCTGCCCCTGCAACTTTCTACCTGCAAAGCATAACAACTCTGTTGATATGTTTCTATAAATAGCAAAAAACATTCCTATTTAAATTCCCAAACCTTAGGCAGCTCCATGGTTGATTTAAAAAGTCCAACCTCCCATTCCAAATCTTGCTCACATAAACACAAAAGCCATTGCACCTCTTTTATTTCACATGACTGTCTCTAAGAGGTGTCTGGAATCTATCTCATAATTCTTAGCAAATCTACCTGATTTCTGGGGAGAGGAAAGGACAAGAAAAGGATTTATGTTTTATGAGATTAATCAGCAAGTAGGTTTAAAGATATAAATTATTAGAGTAATGATTGATTGTATATTAGAAATTCTGCTTTCGGGGTCAGTGTGATAGTCCAGAGGGTAGGGCATTTGCCTTGAAAACAGCAGACTTGGGTTGGATCCCTGGCATCCCATATGGTCCCCTGAGCAATGCCAGGGGGTAATCCCTGAGTGCAGAGTTAGGAGTAATTCCTGAATATTGCTGGGTGTGACCCAAAAAGTTAAAAAAAAAAAAGAAATCCATCTTTACTCTTTGTATTTCTTACCAAAAAACAAGCTACAGTTCTCAGGTGACTTCATCAGAGCATAGAAATAATGGTGACTCTTAAAATCCTATTGTTGCATTTCTAAAACATTCTTACTGGCTGCAAATGACTAAGATAGGAAAATTTTAATATAGTAATTTGTTAATGATACATAAATGAATGTATGCTTTTCAGAACCACATATTCAATAACTTTAAGGTTACTAAAAATGTGTGCCAATAAATATCTGCAGCAAGCTTAAAAGAAAGCAAATTAGAAAAATAGGAGTATGAAGAATGGAAAAGGGAAATGAGAAAAAATGTAGAGAAAGGGTGGGGAGAAGATAGAGAGAAGTATTTAAAAAATGGAAGACAGTATAAAACTGTAACTACAGCCTGTGTGCAAGTATCCCTAACAGGTTCAATAGGAATTATTTACAGAGAGAGTGCCCTACCAAGATAAGCAGAACATGTGGCATAGTTCTTATAAGTCTGTAGGTGTGGTCACACTTGTTCAGTTTGGACTAAATCAAGAGATTTATTTTTACAGTGAAAACCTAACCATTATGCAGTCCCTTAACTGTAAAATTACAATTGATAGAAAGACTGAATTGGGTTATTTATCTTCCTGATTAGGGAGGAATAACTTCCTGACTAACTCAGTTCAGACACCATTATAGTACAACTTGCTATACATGTCATCTTGAAAGTGACTCAACTCCTTCTTCTAAAGTAGGACATAGACCTGGTTGACATGCACATTGACTGAAAGCAACCTTAAGATCAGTGAAATAAATCACTTATTTTTACTAAATTTTGATATCATAATGCTATATGAGCAGTGTATTTATGAATATTGATGGCAGATAAATATTAGATATATATGAGTGTATATATACATACAAACATACAAACATATAACCTTATCTTTATCCTTTTGATGGAGGTGTGAGTGAAATAATTACAAATCAATGAGGATAAGATCTCCAATTTTGGTTTCTAAACACACTTCTCCACTAAAATAAACCAATGTTCACTTCAGAAATGACTAATTTTATGTTTATATAAGAAAGTAATATTTAAAATGAGCCTAAATGTCTCAGATGGTATAACAAGGAAATCAAATAATTGTTGATATTTCAAATGCTTCCCACCAGGATTATGGCATCAAAATGGATATGGTATACTAAAGATTTAATAGGGTAGGAACTTAATTGGGTAGGAATTCCTAAATTCATATTTATATACAAGAATAAGTAAAAATAAATTAATTGGCAATGATGAATTACATACTGTAGAATGCTATATTCAGAATAAGAATGGCAGAGGAACGGTGAAATTAGAAAATAACCATTGGTAATCACCATAGTAATAACTAATTCAGTCAAACAACATCAATATGTGCTAAAATTAGTGAGTACAAATTTGGTTTTGAGTGGAATATTTGCATAATCTCAACTCTCAAACATTCTAATTAGTTTCAAAAAGAAAAGAATGATTTTATTTTAGTGGAGCAATCTGGCAAACACCACTTAAGTTATTCAAGTTAACATCTCCAGTAAGGGGGACAAATTAAAAGCATGTACCACTTAATTGGATGCAATAAGCACACAAAATGATTACTATGGTATTTCAGTCCTAGATGAAGTATAACCTGAATCTAATGATAAGAAAATATTCAATAAGTTTAACTTAGACATATTTTTAATTAATTTGAAAATTTTTTTTCAAAGTCATGAAAGTTCAAAGAGTAATGCGATAAGACGATGATAAGTGCAACAAGATATTCAAAATTAAAGTAATGGGGCCTAAGAGATACTAAATTGCCTTGCATGCAACTGACTGAGGTTCCATTCTCTTACCACAAAAGATCCCCTAAGCATTACCAGAAGTTATCCCTGAATACAGAGCCAAAAGAAAACCCTGAGCACAGCTAGATGTGGCCCCCAAAACAAAAACAAAGAAGTCAAAGTATGTCCACTCTAAGGGACATAATTTGAGTTCCTTAGAATTGAATATCTGTGATTTGGGTGGTGGCACTTTTCCAATGTGGCTTTTACCTCAACATTGCTACTGTAAGTATACATAAAATTACAAAAAGTTATGCTTAATTACGGAAAATATTTTCTGAAATATTTAGAGTTTATAGCATCTATCCAATAGTCATTCAAATAGTCCATAATTTTTAATCTATTCAAACTACTCTTCTTACTCTTTAGTAGGCTACTTTTAAAAGTATTCAGCTGATAGGAAAATTACAGTCTTTACTTGGCAGACTATAAAGGCAGTCCAGAGACACAATAATAAATAGAAATGCACAGAAAGGGTCGGCATAATTGACATCATACAGAGTGAAGTGCCAACAACAGCAGCAGCAATAAAAGAGAAACTTGGGACGTAGAGAATAGATTCAAACATGCACATTCACTGAATTACTTAGTGTCTCAAGAGAAAACAGATGGTATGGTAAAATAGATTAATTTCATAGGATTTATTTACAGACATTTGCAATGATGTAGATTATGGTAACCATATATCCAAGGGCAAGTAATAGCATCAGAATCAAGCTATTAAGAAGGGAGGGAACAGCACAGAGAATCAGGGAAGGGTCATGTGGGGTGCCTTGTGGGAATCAGTAACTACTGGAGACAGAGTGAGAGGAAGTCTTGCAGAAAGGGAATCAGAACATCTCTCTATTGCCTCCCTCCAATCTACTGAGCGATCTCAACAGGAAAAGCATATGGTGGGAACCCAGAGGGCATAGGAGCTGCAAATGTGGTCTACATAACTCAGCATGTCTAAGGGAAAGGATGTGGTATAGATAAGTTGAGGATAAATACAAGGGAAAACAAAGGAAGAGATCTGGCCTATGTTCCATACATATATATTAAGAGTAACAATATTAAACTCTTGGTAAAAAAAAATCAATAAAGTCTCTATATTTAATAACTTGGAGATTTTCTTGAGGCTTTTTGCTGTGTGTTTTGGGACACACCTGGATAAGAGCAGTATTCAGCCCTTGTTCTGTGCTTAGATGACACTCCTGCCGGTGTTTGGAGACCATCTGCAGGTAGCAGGGATGAAACCAGGGTAGGCTGAGAGCCACACAAGGGTCTTACCCCTGGACTATCTCCTTAGTCCTGAGACAGAAAGATTTTTTGAAATTGAAATACCAAACATCTTATTGTTTTTTAAAATTTTATTGCATAAACCACCATGAGATGTACAATTACAAAATGTTCATGATTGAGTTTCAGTCACACCGTGTTCCAGCACCCATCCCTCCACCAGTTCACATTTCCCACCACCAATGTCCCCACATTGCCTCCCCACCTCTCCCAGCCTGTACCTCTATAGCAGGCCTTCTTCTCCTTCTCCTTCTCTTCTTCTCCTCCTTCTCCTCCTCTTCCTCCTCCTTTTTCTCCTCCTTCTCCCTCCTCTCCTCCTCCTCGTTGTCCTTCTCCTTCTCCTCCTCCTCCTTCTCCTTAGTCTTCATCTTCATCTTTGTCTTCTTTTTATCTCCTCCTTCTCCTCCTTCTTCTCTCCCCCTCCTCCTTCTCCTCCTTCTCTTCTCTCTCTCTTCTCTTAAACATGGTGGATTACCCTTCATACAATTAGGGCTTATCATGTGTATAGCTTTGCCTACATTCAATGCTCAGTTATAGTCTGGCATTACCATTTCCAGCAATTAGTAGAACACTGGTATATATTTAAATCTGACAAATGAATGCAGTCACTCTCTATCTGTCCTTTGTCTTCTGCTAATTTAACTCAGCATGATAACCTCCATGGCCATCCATTTGTAGGCAAATTTCATGACTTCATTTTTCTTGAAAGCTGCACAGTAAAATACCAAACATTTTAGGTGGGTAGTTCTTAAAAAAAAAAGGACACAAAAATCTTCAGAGAATTCAAAATTATGCAAAGAAGAAAAGTTGGGAAGTAACAGGAAAGAAACACTAACCACATCTCCTTCAGTTACCACTGCCTCTAAGTCCTACTGTTTCCTTAGTGAGAATTGAAAGTAAATATAAAAACTATTTATAAACACAGCTTTGCTTAAATAATCTGTTTGGTAAACTGCATAGAGTGTTCATTATATTGCACATATTCAATCTTTTTCATAATATTTTTGTTCTATATAAGGTTCACAAGCTAAAATTTCTTCACGAATGTAAACCTGAGCTAAGCAGATACCATATTTAAAATGCTCTTTAAATCTTTTCCCCAGCTGAATAGGTCAAAACCTTTGCCTTAATAAATTTTTTCTGATTGGTATACCAAATATTCTGTTCAAAGCAGACATGTGTAGAAAATCAATACCATTTATAATCACATAGGCTTCCTCTAGCATTTAATGCAAACAAGTAAAACTAACAGGAATCAATATAAAAATGTATTATATAATAGTATATTTGTCTTAGTGCAAACGTACTATTATAATACAGTATAATAGTACATTATAGTGACCTTAAATTTGTTTTAAGTTTTACTATTTTTTCTGTAATCTCTATTCAATCCCGATCAAAATTTTTTCATAAGAATGCAGTACTGGGGCCAGAACAATAGTACAGCAGGCGGAGCACATGTCTTTTACATGGCCAGCCCAGGTTTGATCCCTGGTTTCCCATGTGGTCCCATGAGCACTACCAGGAGTATTTTCTGAGTACAGAGCCAGGAGCAACTCCTGAACATCACCAGGTGTGGCCCATAAAAGAGAAATAAAGAATACTATGAAATATTCAGTAAATGTTATTCCTGCTTTACAAATAAAGAAATTAAAATCTTCATAAATAAGAAAGGAAGGAAGAAAGAAAGAAAGAAAGAAAGAAAGAAAGAAAGAAAGAAAAGAAAGAAAGAAAGAAAGAAAGAAAGAAAGAAAGAAAGAAAGAAAGAAAGAAAGAAAGAAAGAAAGAAAGAAAGAAAGAAAGAAAGAGAGAGAGAAAGAAAGAGAGAAAGAGAGAGAGAGAGAAAGGCAGTTTTATTCAGACACAAAATTTATGATTACAAATCTTGTGACTTTTCCATTATATAATTGTACCTACAATCAAAGTTTTCAAGGTAATCAAATCACCTCCCTACTATCTAAGATTGATTTGGATCTTTGTGAAATCACAAATTCAAAAAAATATGTGTACACTTATGTTTACTGCAGTTATTTCAAATAACTTATGATCTGTAAACAAGCCAAGTGCCCAACAATTACTAAGTAGAAAAATGTCTTATCCATGTATGTGCCTATATGTCCACAATGGAATTCTACTGAGTTTTAAGAAAAGGCGAAACTTGCATTTTTCTTTTTTTTCTTTTTTTTTTGCTTTTTGGGTCACACCCGGCGATGCTCAGGGGTTACTCCTGGCTATGCACTCAGGAATTACTCCTGGCGGTGCTCGGGGGACCATATGGGATGCCGGGATCGAACCCAGGCCGGCACAGGCCAGCCGCGTGCAAGGCAAACGCCCTACCCGCTGGGCTATTGCTCCAGCCCCCAACTTGCATTTTTCTAAAACATGGATGGAACTAGATATCATATTCTAAATGCTAGTTAATGTCATGCATATGGTATATAAAGAAAGAAGCAAGGGACTAAACAGTATCAAATTAAAAGAAACTTTTAGATTCTCACAGCTTTGAGGTTACCAAGTTGCAGGGAGTTTGGTGGTGGTACTGGTGGCTAGGAAAGTGGATACAAAAGGTCCTATGTTTTTCTTCAAGTCCTGTTATTTTTATCTAATAAAAAGAAAAACACAAAAATGACAAGAGGGAGGGAGAATAATAAAGAGAAGTAAAATTTTAGATTTATGTTTGAAGGCCTTTCTACTAAATATTTACTTTCAGAGGGAAAAAGTGTTGCTTTGGACATAGGGCTAAGGAAACCTATGGTCCTCTTTTCTTTTCTTTTGTCTTATGGGATTTATTTCTAACACTCAGGGTGCCAGGCTGGGCCACTCTTGGCAGTGCTCATATACCACCAGCACTCCTCAGGGAGCATGCAATGCTGAGCATCAAACTCAGGGCCACACACATGCAAGGCAAATGCTCTAATACTGAAGCCAAATCCATGCTCTCCCTCTCTCTCTCTCTCTCTCTCTCTCTCTATGCTTTTCTATAGCTCCAGAATGGTAACTATTGCCTGTACTGCTTAAGAATGTGATTGCAATAAAAGAGAGAAAGAGAGAGAAAGAAAAGTGCCTGCCATAGAGGCAGGTAGGGTGGAGTGGGGAAGGAAACAGGGGGACACTGGTGGTGGGAAATGTGCACTGGTGGAGGCATGGGTGCTGCAACATTCATTGTATGACTGGAATGCAATCATGAATGACTTTGTAATTGTCTAACCCACAGTGCTATAATAAATAAAAAGAACATGATTGCAATAAAAAGAACTAGTGGAACGCCCAGAAGAAACAGTAGCAACACAACCAGTGGCATAATTTTAAATTCCTACAATGGAGTAAGTGGCATTAGGAAACAAAGATAATAAATATCAAAATGGAATGACATTTAGTGATAAACAACTAGTGCCTTATGTCAACTTTTACTGACTGAAATGGACGTTTCACTATCTCTACATGTGTACTGTGTTTAATGGGAGTTTCTGTTCAAGTCATCCTCACTCTGGGGCTCAGGCTAATGAAACAGCACTGGATCACCTCTAGCCATAGAGGCAGATGGAAATAGATTACACAACAAATTGCATACTGCTCTTAAAGAGGCCACCTGGAAGAAACACATATCCTTCTATTCACATTTCATTGCCCAAAGCAATGACTGGCCACAGCAAATGACCATTCATACTCCAGGGAACTAGAATAGTACAAACATGCCAGGAATAAGAACTGGAAGTGTTTGTTGAGCAGAGCTAATGACTGCCAGGCACTTTCCTAATAGGACATTGCTGTCTAATGCCTAGTTTTCTCACATCTGCTTACTGCTGTAGTAATTCCCAGAGGCAGACACTGTTAGGGCCCACCAACCATCCCACATGCTTCCTTCTGTTTATCAGTCTCCCCTTCAGTTAGGTTAGAACCAAGTGACTATCTAACAGATTAATATCCTAGGAAAACTCCTGAGAAATAATTCGTGTGTATTTTATAGTTTGGGGGAAGTGATCATATGTAAGTCAGCCTTGTGTGAAAGCTGAACTGTTTCCAACCTGCAGTATCAAACCATTATGGAAATACAAAGCAACACCTTGCTCTAGATATTTCTAGATAGGCAACACCAATGTATGTCATACCAGTCATTTTGCTTTTGTATTAAAATGAATCTTATTAGCAATGAGTAAAAATTAAAAAATGTATATCGATTTTGTTTTAACCATGCCCCCTGTCTGCTCTAGCTTGCTTCTTTCGACCCACCTGTCCTAACACTGGCTCTGAAGTCTCATGCTGTGGCTCCCCGTTTACATCACTTTCACATGTGATCCCTTGAAATGTCTTGGGCGCCCACAAGGGCCATATGTCCCAGTTGAAAACTGCTAGACTAGAGAAAGCCAGGAATTTTAAAAAAAGAAAACAAAAAGGATTAAAGCAGATTGGAAAATAAGATTTAATATAGAGTAAGGTTACCCATAGATTAATAAAAAGTTATAGCAAGTAAATAGTTTATAAACCTGCTCTCAAGGGAATGGATTTCAAAGAATTATAATTTTGTCTTCAAAAAAATAACTTAAAATGAGACTTCCTCAATGAGAATGAGCTAAGAAAGTCAGAGGATATTTCTTCAATGCCCATTTCCTTTTCACAGGAGAATAAAGTGAAAGGGTGGGAAATGTGCCCTGGTGGAGAGATGGGTGCTGCAACTTTGTATTACTGAAACCCAACCATGAACAGCTTTGTAAGTGTCTCGCTCATGGTGTTATAACAAAAATATAATAATAAAAATAAAATAAATATAAATCAATAAATAAATAAAGATAAAAATTAAAAAAGAATTGTGAGAAAAAGGTACTACAGAAAACAGAATCACAGACCAATGAAATAAAGAAACTCTCCCAGACTATTACTCACAATGTCCCCTCTATGCAATTTCATAAGGTACACCACTCAAGGACTGCTAGCTGACTTCATTCTTTCCTCTCTAAATCAGTTAGAGGGAGGCAGAAATCCCACCCCACACACACACACACACATACTACAACACATATTAACATTCTGGGAATCGATAGAATGTTCAAAAATTGAACTCAGTTCTGACATTTTCCATCAGAAAATAAGAGAGTTTACAGAAGATGAGATCATTCTTTCAATACTCATTTCAGACGCCAGTTGCAAACAGACTATTATGAGTCCTTCTAACCAATTAACTGCAGTTAACAGCCCTGTACCCCCCCAGTCCTTAGTCTTTTTCTGGGGGTCACACCCGGAAACGCTCAGAGGGTACTCCTGGTGGAGCTTGGCTCAGGGGATCTTGTGGGATGCGGGATGGAACCTGGGTCGGCCTGTGCAAGGCAAACACCCTCCCAGCTGTGCTATTGCCCCCCCAGTCCTTAGTCTTAAGGTGAAACCACAAGCTCAGATTAATCAAGCCCTGCTGAGCAACTAGCTATTAAACTGAGGTCCCACCGCCCCCTTTTTTGGGTTTGATTAATTTGCTGTAGTGAAATATTTTGCTAGCAGGAGTTCAATTGTTACCAGGGAAAGGTGACCGTGGTTGTTGGGAAAGGTGACCGTGGTTGTTGTCTTGGTTCTTGTCTACTAAGAAAATTCAGGACACTTAAGAAAAGAATAGAGCTAGAGATATCGACTGAGGAAAGAAAGGAGAGAATAGCACACTCCAGAGGCATTGGGAGCTGGCCAACGAATAGTGGGAGCAGCAGCTGAGTCATGTGATGTGGGTTATTTAACCATCTCTTTCTAGTCCCCTGACTTTTCTCATTTCTTCTGGTTTCCCTCCGTTGCACCCTGTGCTTGTGCATGTGGAGTGCGTGTGCACGTGGAGTCATTTTGGATTCTTTTCATGGTTACCTAAGCAAAATCCAAAGAGCAAGGTGGTGGGGTGGGGAGCGGGTCATGTTGAGCATCTCTTTTGGTATGGTTGGTGAGCAGGGAGGAATAAGCATCAGGTAATTTAGTACTCTCTGAATCTACTAATCTGCAGAAATTCGGATTTTTTAATATCCTTGGACTTTGAGATCTCATACCTAGGTGCCATGGTGATGCCCTCTCATTACATGAGCATCCTCCCACCTGCTCATGTCCTACTAACCTGCCTACACTACAGTTTTATTATTAAAGGATATAACCCAGAAAAAGCTAGATGGAATAAAGATATGGAATAAAACATGAGGGAAAATCTCAGAGAGTCCATGTCCTCTACAGGTGCACACACCATGTCTCAACACTTTTATATGTTCACCAATCAGGAAACTCTCCAGACTCTGAATGTCATCCTCAGGGTTTTATGTGGGTCTCATTACTAGGGCATAACAAATAATAAGCTATTGGCATTAAACTCAGTCACTAGTCCCCAATCTTTCCCTGGAGGTATAAGACTTGAAGACTAACTAGGGTTGGTGAGACTTGAAAACTAACTAGGATACTATGCAGCTGTTAGGAAAAATGAAGTTATGAAATTTGCCTATAAATTGATGGACATGGAGAGGATTGTGTTGATTGAAATTAGCCAGAAGGAGAGAGACAGATATAGAATGACTGCATTTATTTGCATGACATATATGTATATATATACATATATATAAATATATATATATACACATACATATTATGATACCAATATCCAAGGTCAGGCGATACGTGTATCAGGAGGTCTTGTCAAAGGTGGAAATTACCACAAATGTGTGGGAGCAAAGGTTAGGTAAGACAGAGAAGGGAACAGTGTGCCAATAATTGTTGAAAGTCTATTACGACATAGAACTTAGCATTAAATACAGTCAAAAAGATACACATGATATCCTCTAAGTATATGTATTACAATCCACAATATGTAAGAGAAGAAAGAAAGAAAGAGAAAGAGAGAAAGAGAGAGAGAGAAAGAGAGAGAGAAAAGAGATGGGAGAACCTGCCACGGAGGCAGGCTAGCGGAGGGGGGGAGGAAATAGGGGACATTGGTGGTGAGAAATGGACACTGGTGGAGGGATGGGTCCTAGAACACCATATGACCGAAACCCAAACATGAACATTTTTGTAATTGTTAAAAAATGAATGAATGAATGAATGAATGAACAAATAAATAGATAAATACATTTAAAAAATAAAATGCAAAAGAAAAAGAAGAAAAAAAGAAAACTAACTAGGGTTGGTACACCAGACAAACATTCCCTATCCTTAGGAGCTTCTAACAGAAGACACCTCTACCATTCAACAGACGGAATTCCAAGGAAATTGTGGGAATTTGGAGTCAAGAACTTCTGATATACAGTAGCTGCATGTGCAAAATACTTAGTCATCTGAATGACTTAATAAATATTTCTTATTAAATGTACTACCACAGGGAGAGAAGGGAGAAAAACATCTGTCTTTATTGCTACTAAGTCTCCAAAGAAGAGAAGTCACACCTGAACTTAACAGGCAGACCAAGCTATGATAATATACACTTTGCCTCACTCCCTGAGAAGAAACAAAATAAAAACAAAATTCTTCATACTTTAAGTATTTGTAGCTATTCCAATATTAGAATTTAGAGCATTTATGGTTTAATTTTTAATAAATTGATAGATTTTTAAATGTAACTTATAAATAATGGGAAACCAAGGAATGGATGATGTTTATTTTGTATTTCCAATTTTTAAAATGTGTGGAATTTTCACTGGGAAAGTAGGTCATTGAAAAGTGCCTGATATACAGATATATATGTCATATGCATATGATATATACATATGTATCAGGTTGGATCTCTGATGAGAAGTTTTGTATAGCAATGGAAGTTTATATTTCAAATACCAAGTTTCAAAAATTATTTTTTCTTCTCCATATAATCACTCCTTTATCAAAGAATAACTATAGTCATCATATTCCTTTGATTACATATTACTATCACTTGTATCACTTGTCTTCCCATTGTTCATCAATTTGCTTGAGTGGGCACCAGTGGGCACCCATGCTCCATTCGTTGAGAATGAGGTCCATTATTGTTACTGTTTTTGTCATAACGAATATACCATGGGTAGCTTTCCAGGCTCTGCCATGGCTCTGGGTTTATCCTAAGGGGCCAAGTCTTTTTCTATGTCACGACCATCAACCATCCAGGGCCCATGGGGCAGAGCCTTGGGTGTAGACAAGCCTGTCTCCTGTTTGCCACCTGCCGACACAGCTGGACACCTCAGCCACACCTGCAACACCTTGAGGGGCAGGACATATTACTATATCCCAACAAAAATTAAGTTAAGCAAAGGGGGAAGTGAATTCACTCCTCTGATTAGGATACATAACAAGATGTGGCATGAACTTAGAAGCAAATCCACAGAGATTAGTCATTCAGATTAGATCCTGGATTTCAGAGTCAACACCATGTTTGTTTCCAACCAGTTCCTACCTCTGTTGCTCCCTAATGTTCTCTTTCTACATTGGTTTCTTTATTTCTACTCCCTGCAAAGCTCTCTATGTATTAACCTCAAATGGCCACTGACAGTGTGGCCCATATATTTTACAGATTGCTAAATGGAAGAAACTAACTTTTCCTTACCTCCAATTGTAAAGTTCTATAGAAGAATTTATTAGTCTGACTTGATGTTCATGCACATCTATCCAGGTGAATGTAGTACTATGATTGATTGAGCCCGTTTTATGGGCCTAGCAAGGCAGAGTACAATAGGATAATTATCAATTTTCGGGGAGCTCCGCCTGGGTCCCCGACAGTGCCGGGAAGTGAGTTCCTTCTACCTCCCAAGCCGGCAAGGAATGGATGAAAACTCAGGAATCCGATGCAGTTTTAAAAGGCTTTACTTATCACAGGTTCAGGCATACAAGTCAGCAATAGGAAAAACCCTGTGCTTAGGATTCCCAGCTAGAACCCCAGACACGTGTAGGCCAAGATGGCGGCCACCACGTGTTGAAGCCCTGTAAAAGAGGAGACAAAGAGAAAACTCCCAAGAAGGGTTGGAGCTCACAGAGAGCACAAAAAGAAGCACGCGAGAGAGGAAGCAGGCTAGTTTTATACCCTGATACTCAGACCTTCCTCCCACTGTTATGGAAAGCAGGGGAGGGTCAAATGCCCTTAGGTAATCCCTCCCTGCACCTCACCTAGGCCCTTTTGTATGCTAATGTTTTGAGCCAAGATCTGCCTGGAAATGCCTTTATAGGGTAGAGAAGGGGGTTTCTGAGATGGCATGTCTCTGTACCCAAAGACTAATACTAATGCCAGTTAAATATTTCTCCAAGCCTTCACAAGTCTCTTCTACTTCATGGTAGTTTTGTATTTTAGTTGCCTTTGAGTATATCAAGGAGCCATGCTTGTTTGCTTGGAGGCAAACAGCATTTCTCTCTGGTCTAATTACTTAGGGTTCCTACGTGGCCAGGCAAATATGCTGGTAAGATCTAGCTAGTCCCCCGATGATTGTGGTAGCATGGGAGAATATTTATACCAGCCAGTACAGAATACATGGTCAGATAAGACTGCCACATTCAGACTACCCCCTATC
>JAJIBD010031533.1:0-25991 GCA_021461705.1 Cryptotis parvus
ACGGATAGCTTGCCAGGCTCTGCCGTGCAGGTAGCATACTCTTGTAGTCATCTCAAAAATCCAGCATTTATTGAAGAGCCAGCACAAAACTGGGGCTGCAATGACTAGAATCTAAGGTGGAGTTCCCCAGCCGAGAGGAGGTACAGATGTGAAAATGCTGTGGTCTACTCATGGGTGAGGGGACGTCTGTGACTGACGTGAAGACTCTGCTGGGGTGGCGGGCCCAGGGCTAGAACCAACCATACTCCGAAGCCTCATGAGTAAGCTGGGCCCATTGAGAGCCAGTAGCGGCTCACCCTGCCCGCTCTGTCTCTATTTTACTCAGAAATGAAGCTAAATGAGTGCAAGTAAGAGTAGGATGCAGCAATGTCTATATTAAGGGCCTGCAGTGGACCCTAGATGGTTGATGGTCTGACATAGAAAATACTGGGTCCACTGTAGGATGAACCAGAGCCACGTAGGAGCTGGCAGAAAGCTACCTCAAATGAATTGTGTTCCAATATACTTAAAAACAGTAACAATATAGGACTCAATCCCAGCGAATGGAGATGTTACTGGCGCCTGCTCACGAGCAAATCGGTGAACAGGATGACAAGTGATACAAGTAGTTATATTTATTACTAATAACTAAACATACTAATAGAGACCTACCAACGGAAACAATAACCACTTCACAAGCATGCAGAAAAATGAAACAATGGTATTTGACCCAATATTAGGAGCAGATGTCCTCAGAACTTTGATAAAACAGAGGCCATAGTCCTGGTAGAATTATAACAAATGGAAAATATTCTACACTTGTAAATATTCATTTCTTATCTCCCTAATAGAAACACTTGTTTCAGTGTGTCCTTCCAATAAGATCCTCTTTAAAAATATTCTACCACAGACACTTTTTTTGATCTTCAAACTATATCGAAAATATATCATATGAATTGATACCATTCAAAAGCCAAAAACCAACTCTCTAATATAACATTCATTCTGTTGAGGTACCCATGCTATGATGACTATTTATCTTATTCCATTACTATCAGACTGTGTTCAGGAATAGTGACTATTTTATATTATTTTTGCCTCCCAGAAATCTAGTCTTACTTTGGTGACCAACTATAGAAAACTCTTATAAATATTTTACTGACTATTAATTGAACTGGAACATCTAAAAGAAACCTAGTTACCATCTGTTTTGTGAATCTATCCCTATTCTGATCCTTGTTTGGTATTTTCCAAAGATATGAACTTCTATAAATTAATTTTTCCTTATCTAAATGAATTCACTCTGAACTAAATTCTGCCCTTTTCCTCTAATGGCATATTATTGACAATGATAACCCATGCAGCTTCTTGTATCTCAAAATGCACTTCTATTAAGACTACTCTCATATTCTAACCTGCAGTGGTTGCTATCTCCCCCTGAGCAGACAGTTATTCTGTCTTTTTTTAGACTAGCACTTTGGTGATTTTTTAAGACATACTATCAGATGCCATATCCTTGCAAATTGCCAAATTAGAATAAGCAGTATCACTTGTTTTATAAAAATATTTATCCACCATGAAATCCTATTCTAAATCTTTAGTTTTTGAATTAAGTCATTAGTTTCACAAAAGCAAATAAACTTCCAAAAAGAAGAGATTGACAAAGTAATTTTATTTCTACAAACGATACAATTAAGTCTCCTCAAAGTATCCTTTTTAAAATAAAATTTGTATACAATTTTGAATTGTGGGTATGTATGTATTCTGTTATTAAGAACAGACTACCTTCAATGGACTCTCTATATTCTTTCCTTTTAAATAAGTTTGGCAATATATTCTCTCAGCAAGTATAATCATAAACCTTGCTGTATCTTATTTACCATGATTAACATTAAAGTGTTGATTTGTTAATTATTAATTTCTATGATGAAACAGCAGTTTATTGCCCAATTTCTTGTTTCATTTATCTCAATATATTAGTACCTCTATTACATCTTAAGAGAACCAAACTATCAATCAAACTAATTGAAACTCACGTTTAAGCGCATCAATTTGCCCAGAGCAATGAGCACAGTGCGTTGCCAGGAGTGAACCCTGACAGCAGACTGGGTGTAAGCTCTCTAGACCTCTGCTTGGTGTGGCCAAAAACAAACAACAAAATTTGCACCCAGGATTAAAATAATCTATACCTGTTTTACCTATCCAGCAAAGATCTCCTCCTTTGACTTGGAAATAAAATCAAAAATCGTTTATCTCACAATTAATGGAAATATTGTCATCAGTTTTATAATTTATGCATAGAAAATCCATTGAGCAATGTATTATTGTTTTAGAACTTATTTGCCTTGTGAATGATATTTTACTTCTCGGGCTACTGGTGCTCCCATGAGGCAGAACTGATAGCAGTGGGTCTGGAGTGACTGGGTCTGGAG
The DNA here is from genome assembly GCA_021461705.1 of Cryptotis parvus. Taxonomy (NCBI): domain Eukaryota; kingdom Metazoa; phylum Chordata; class Mammalia; order Eulipotyphla; family Soricidae; genus Cryptotis; species Cryptotis parvus. Next base: position 2,412 of record JAJIBD010031533.1, read on the forward strand.
TGTCTCTCTTTACAATTGTTGCCATCATGGCTGTAGGTCTGAAGTCTTTCTTCCAGTTTACTTTGAGAACTTGCAGCTACGCGCCCTCTGACATGGAGGTGGAGGGAATAGGAGGAGGCAAATCCCTCAAGTTGAGTAACCCCCACCGTGGGCAAACCCTGAGAGCTATATGTTAGTTAACCAGAGGCTCCCTGAGTATTTACCACCCTCGAACCCCACATTCTGAAACAATATAGAAGTTGAGACCAGGTCTTTCCCAGGATCTTTATCGGCTATACACTGTAATGATCATTCCCACATACAGAGCAGCCGGCTACCTGTGTTGTATTTGATATAGTAAAAACGGTAACAGTTATAGAGCCTGTACACCTTGACCTGAAGAAGGGTTTGGCTCTTTATGTGTTCACTTGAGGCTGAGTGATACGCCGGGCTACACTAGCATGTGACTGGGAGGACATATGTGAGATGATATTGTTTTCCTGCTCAAGACGAAATGATGATCAATGAGAAGATAAATTGATACAAGTTAAGTAAAATGAATGATGATTCATAATTTTAAAGATAAGTTATACTTAAGATGGGAGGCAAAGTTTATTTTTTTATATACCTCCATGTTCATAGACTTAAACCCGTGTTTGAAAACCTGCCTAAATGTCTTCCTCCAAGTGCACTGGCGTGGAAAGATCACAAGAGGTTAATGATCTACCTAATGCCACATCCTGCTCCAGCAGTGGGCAGTAGAATCCTGAGAGAACTCTGCCTTCTTTTATTCCCATTATACTTCTGGTTAACACTAGGGTGAGATGCTCTCAAGTGAAAATGTTTCATAATATTTCTTAAAGAGATCTAAGAAATAAACTTCAATCTATTCAAGGATAAACAGATAGCATCAATTCCCTTTCTCTTCAACCCCAAAATCTAACAGAATCTAAAAAATCTTCAAACTGCATGTTGGTTTGACCACTCCTTGTTATTTTTCTTGATTTAAAAGTCTGAGGAGGGGCTGGGTAAATGCTTTCAACAAATGGAGTATTTCACCGCATACAGGATCAAATCCTGGCATCCTATATGGTGCCATGAGCACTGCCAAAAGTAATTCCTGAAAGCTGAAAAGGCAAAGTAACCCCTGAAGTATTACCGGGTGTGACCCAAACAAAGCAAATAAATAAATAAATAAATAGATGAATAAATAAACCTAAAGTCCAGGAAGGAAACTACTGAATTCATATATGATTATGATAAAATATGATGATATTTATTTTAAATGTGTCCCATTGCTTTATTAATCAAAGAAAGTCATAGATGAGAAAGATGGATATGAGTGCACACCACATCTGATTACTTTAATTGCCTGCAATCACTCCCTTCTGAAGATCCATAACTATTTTTCCAGATTGTAGAGGGAAAGCCTCTGCCCTTCTGGCTCAATACCATGAGTGAGCTTCATTGGGCTAATTCAAGGAACCAAGGCTGTTTGGAGCATCACAGATCTTGGCTTCCCACCCTCCCCCAAAGCCAAGAAATAAACATCATAAGTATATATATTCAGACTTTCCATTTAGATAACCTTATACTCATCTTTCAGTGTGGTGAAATTTAAAACACCAACCCGTTGATTTCTAGGTTTGTAACTAAAATACTGAGCCGCGCCTGCGTAGTCTTTATGTAGAAAGCAAAGAAAACTCTCAGCTCCTCTCCACGAAAGAATTATTTGCAGAATAACAAACAATGAGGACCAATATTTTCTTGAATTTTACAGGAATGAAGCGACTACATACACTTTTTCCAGAAGTTTTACAGAGACAGAGAATTTCAAAGGTAAGGTTGGGAAGTGACTTTCCAAAATCTCTATCCACACTTCTCGAACCAACCAAAAAATGTAATCCCAGTGAATAAACAAACAGGAAAAACTCAGAGAGATAGGTAAAAGGCTAGAAGATAGCTTAAAATGGAGCTTCACCGGGGGCAAGCACATGTCAAATAACATACCACTCAGAGGTAAAGTATTTATCTACCTGTATGAGGCTGGTTTGATGACTAATATCAAAAAAAAAATTTTAGAGTGAAATAGATCTTGTGTATAAATCAAAAATAAGTTAACACCACCAAACAGAATATCATAAATATCGAAAGAAATTTTTTTTAATTTTTTATTTAACACCAACATGGGACATAATACAATTCTAAGACAGTCATAAGTCAGTTCTTTAGTATTACAAGTGTGCTCTGGCCTTTTCCATCCTTCTGTTCCACCACCTGTTGTGCCCCTTCCCTCCCTTTTAAGGCTGCAATGAGTGGTGACCCTATTTCCCTCTTTCTCCTCTCTGTCTCTCTCTCTCTCTCTGTGTCTCTGCACTCTCTCCCTCATAGAAAAAATTTCAATGAAGAGAGCAAAACAACCATGAATACTGCAATAATAAGTTGATGCTTGGAGTTGAGATAAGAGCAATGGTTATGTAGTCTACTGAATATATTGTTTTTTGGTGAAGGGATAAGGTGTTGGAACACATTACATATCTATTAATTGTGAACCACTTCTTACCAACTGTGTATCTCACCAAAATCTAATAGTTTCACGCATTTTTGTTATCTATTTCTTAAGATTGGTTCCTATACATGTAAATTATTCTTCCCATTACCATGGTTCTTTGCTTTCATTGTTTTAATTTGTTGCGGGGTCCTATAACTAATGTATTGCTCAGTTTCAACCTACAATCTCTGAACTCTGGATACCTCATGGCTGGCTCAGAGGACCACTCATGATTACAGAAAGGATCCAACAGGGTCAGCCATGTACCGAAACAAGCAGCCACTATGCTATTCTTTGCTCCAAATGAAATTCAGAGGCTGCTCCCTTGAATTTGAGATTTATTCACATGATGATTCCTGTGAAAACCACAAAATACAGAGGATAAACCAAGTTGGAGTCAGTCCCACTCTCAGCCTAGAAGGTGGATTTATTTCTCTACTCTCAGATCCGAGAGTAGAAAAGCATATTATTTAAGGTTAAGAACTGCTATTATGGTAATTATATACTATATATATTTATATTTAATATTCAACATAAATACCATATTAATACTGCTGCCTGTTATATATTATATGAATGTATAATATACTATAATATATACTATAAATATATATTCTCTATTGTAATACTTTTTATATTCTATACCTGCTCTCCCTTATGTTAAACCAACCCCTTATCCTTGTCTTCCCACGTACTCCTTCGATTTGGCAGCGGGTACCAATAATATCTCCAATATGTCCTATGATGTAATAACTAATTGTAGCCAAGGGCATCTGCTCACTCAGGAACACTAGAAAGTCTCAGCCATTTGTTCTGAATCATGGAATGGTCTATAATTATTTACCTGGTTTTTGGCATGTCAGCTAAAACATGGGTGATTTATCAGATCTCTAAATCACTGGTGTTCACACTTTCTCAGTAATGGCTCTCATCTAAATGCATTTATTGATGAACTGCAATGGGAAAAGTAGTTATTCTACCCACAAATTGGGCTCTAATAGGCTGTGGAACCTGGATGTTGAAAACAGGTGGCAAAGGAGTTTCCTCTGACTGAGGGGCTCTAATGGGATATTGGGCCACTTCCCTACAGGCACATCATGATCAGCTTTCTCTGCTACGATTTACAAATTTGTTAAGAATTCTATACATATTATTGTTAATATAATAACTATATAGTATATAACGTAATATATGTTACATATAGTATATTATATATGTTATAGTTTATATAGTATTACCATATTATTACATAACATATATTAACCTATACTTTATGATAGCCAATCATATATCTCATATATCATGAGTAACTTTGATGGGAGTTGTGGTCATGTACTGGACAAACATGTCCAACTTTATAGAAACTCTTGAGGATTCTGCAGAGGGCTTAAAAGCCCTGATGAGGAAGGGGATATGGAAACTGTCTATCCTCCCTCTATCTACGTTCATTTTCTCTACATGTTTTGGACACATCTGTCAGGGTCCTGTGGCAGGAGGTGGAGCAAAGTCTCCTGGCCCTCACTAGCTCTCATAGCCTTCAGTCAGTGGCCATTGAGTACTGCCTGCACACAGACACACATCTAAGACCTGGGGTAACATGAACTCAGAATCACTACTCAGACTGGAGGTCACTTAACCAGCTCTGAGCCAAGAAGGTTCTTAAAAAATAGATGCAGCAATCTTTCCAGCTACCCCTCCTCCCCCATCCTCCTCAGCTGCTCCCACCTTTAAGCCACTTCATATCAGGAACAACACTGCCCCTCAGGACCTGCCATGTGCGTATGAGGTCCTGGGTTCGACATGGCCACCCACACTTACACACACACACACACACACACATTATTATTAGTAGCGAGGGGCACAAAAGTGGGTAGAAGAGGACAACTGTATACTGTTAGCGAGAGAAAGCTACTAGAACCTTGGTGGACCTAGATGAGAGCCAGACCAAGCACAACCTTTTAAAACCAATGACTTCATTCTAGGTATTAGCCAAACTCTGTCAGCAAATACAACTAACAAGTGAATTAGAATTCCAAACGTCAGAAGGAAAGGAAAACCAGGCCAGAGATGATGGCACAGCCGGGAGGGCCTCACACACACGACTTGGCTGGGGTTTCAAAATCTAGCATCCAGGTCCCTGATCCCCACCTGGTAATTCCTGGAGTTTGGGGCAGTGAGTGAACCTAGGCATAAACTTGGTGTGACCAAACAATTATTAAATGAAAGAAGAGAGAGAGGAAGGAGAGAGAGGATGGAGAAAGGAGAGGGATGGAAGAGGAGAGGATAGTCTCCCTTCCTCCAGATTCTTTATCATAACAATGAGGAAACACAAGAGAGAGAGAGAGAGAATGTTCAAAAACACACAGCTCATTAGTTCATGGGAGCTTATAATATTTCAGCTGGTTTCCATTCAAACCAGACATGTTGCCAGAGATCTAGCTGCTTAATTCATTCTGCACCAGGAGGTGATTCTAAGATGTTTTTACTCTGCACACTGAAAGATTCAACGCTCAAATCTTGGTAAATAGCACTGATCCTTCAATTTCAGTCAAAAATAGTGATGTCTGCATTAGCTCGCCTCCACTGAATGGTGACTGTGCAAAGAATATTAATTACCTAATCAGATGCCAACTGATCTTGCATTAGAATTATAATAATCTTAAGGGTTACTCATTCAGAATCAAAATGACTTGCCTTTACACCCTCCATCAGTGTTTTGAAGAGATCAATTGCATGAACTAGAACATGTAAGAATATAAACGCAAAAACTTAGATCACTTGAATCGCGAGAATCAGTTACTCTATGGTTGCTCGAGCGGCGCCAATGTTTATTTCAGTATTCTCTGCAGTATGTGCCAGCCCCAATATCTCTGGTTTGATTCAGAATATGAAGAGCCTCAAAGCCATTTCAACCTGGGGTCTGCCCAGCAGGAAGTCTGACCATCTTGTGGGTGGTGGCCGCGTGATCTTTTTGACAGCCGTGGGATCCAATTGATGCTGACTCTAGTCAATGGCGTTATCTCAAATCGCATTATGTCCAGCATACCCATCTGATTGCGCATCCTGTGGACAAGTTCCCAATGAAATCAAACCACGTATGCTAATTGACGGAACTTATCCGCCCGATGTTGCTGTCATTTTGGTACAGACAGGGGATCAGACCACCCCGTCTCACATTAAGAAAAAATTCTACTTCCCACGCCAGCTGAGGAAAGACTTCGTGGTTCCAAGGAAGAACTCCGACGGCCCACCAACAGGAGCTCTGCTTCCGACTAAAATAGCATGGGAAAGATACCATCATTGACATCGATGGAAGAATACCCAAGCCGACTGGTTCAGCACCTCCCATGATTTATTGAGAGAATGACGAAAGAGAGCTACCCTGGGGCCGGCCATGTTCAAAACTCTAAAGGCTCATTAGCCAGCGTAAGCAGGCGCGAGCTCAGGGAGGTATTTTCACGTCAAAGCTTACTAAACAATTGAAGCCTGGCAAAAGCAGACCTCAAAGACAGAAGAGCAGACCCACTGGAAGATGCAGCAGAGCCGGGAAAATGGCCTTCTGCTACAGCTGTCCTTCGCCAACTATAAGACCAAGATATTGCCCTCCAGGCTGGTGGATCTATCCCATCTTCCAGAAGGCAATGGAAGATTATCAGGACTTCACGCCAAATCTTTTTGATAGCCACATTCCTTTCTTACATGCAATTCACAGGATGGATAAATCATGATTCTCCAACATGGTAGACCTGTCTCATCGGTACAAGAGAACAGCACCAGGCCAGGCAGTAGACCCGAACATGAAGAATCTATCATCGGTGCTCATCAGTCCACTAGCTCGGCTCTTCACCGCTACCTGTCCGAATGCAAGGTGTCCTCCACAATCGAAAACCAGCGAGGATGGTTCTAGTGTTTCAGAAGGAGACATTCATGACACCGGCAACTATCGCCCCCATCTGCCTGTTGTCTGTCATCTACAAGCTGTTTACTGAGTCATCCTAAACAGGATTAGCAGAACACTAGATGAAGGTCAACCATGCGAGCAGCGAGGGTTTGGGAAGGGTTCAGCACGTGACCGCATGCATCCACTCAGTAACCAAGCTCTTTGAGGATTTGTAAGGAGTAATTTGGATGCCGCTCGTCTCCCGTTCATTGGGTTACAGAAAGCCTTTGATTCTTGGAACTGAAGCGAGTCAGCCGAAGCCCTAGTCAAACTGAGGTGTTCCAACCCCAATCCATCAAGATACCGTGAGCTGTATTATGGATTCACCACCAGGATCTCACCATTCTAAAAGTAGTGATCATTGATGTCAAAGAGGGGTTCGACAGGGTGATACCATCTCACCAAAACTCTTCAGTGCCCCCCTCGAGATACATCATGAGACAATTAGAATGGGAAAGAATGGGAGGTGAAGATAGATGGTACGGCAACTACACCACCTCGCTTAGCTGATGACATCGTTCTAATAACTGCAAAAATTAGCCAAGCGGCTCAAATGCTGGCGACTTGACCGAGGAATGTGGAAAAGGTAGGTCTACAGCTGAATCTGAAGAAAACATGTTCATGAAAAGGACTTGGTTCCAGAGCTACATTCCTCTCCAATGGAACAAACATCTCTGAATGCAGCAGTTGTGGCACACTAGGCCGAGAAGTCAACATGATGAATGACCTAAAACCTGAGCTGGGAGGAAGAGAGCGGCATGGAAGCCTTAAAGGCATCCGAAAATGACTAAATAGGACAAACTTTAGGGTGCATTCGGCAACAATCCAAGCTAAGCTGACCTGTCATCAACACTGTCAGGAACCAGCTGGGAGTCCCCCAACAGTAATCAGGGAACGAGGTTCCCACTTACCTTGACGATAGAATGATTTGAAAACTCAGGAGTCTGGCTTAGGTTTTGAAGTCTGCTACTAGTTCTGGTATAAAATCCAGTAACAGGAAAAAAGCCTGTTCTTTAGGTTTGGGCCCCGCCTATGTGTAGTTTCAGAATCCTCATTAAGATGGTTGCTTTGTAATGATGCAGACCCTAATAGGAAGAGAATGAAGAAGAGGCAGAGAGGCAAGAAGAACAAAGAGGAAGAGAGAGAGCCAAAATGGCCAAAAGCCTTCTCTCTTTCTCTTAGCTTATTTGCCTTATAGACAGAAGCCCACAAACCATTCAAGTAAGCCCATTGTAAGAGCTAGAGCTATCTAGAATGGTCAGGTAAATGACCTATTGAAATGTAGATCTTCAGGTGGGCTCTGGGGATATCAGTTTCACAAAATGCAAGAGCTGACTCCTGATACTGAAATCTAGCCAGAGTGAGGAGAAGACCCTCTCTGAATCAAAGCGATTCAGGAGATATAACGTGTAACGAATAGCAGTGATATTATTACCATGAATATAGATCAGCTGATTACAAACTCTAGATCTCACACTAGTTCCTGTCCATCGGAATAATTAACTTTGGCATTACTGCTTCGAATGAGAGACATTGTCATTTGAATCTTAACCATAATCTCTTTAAGGCTCAAGAGGAACCAATTAATATTTATGACGATGGCATATTTATTACTCTTGGAGTATCTATATCATTTGTTCTTTTCATTGTTTGAGAGCTAGAGAAGAGTAATGAACTGGGCAAGCAAGATTTCTGATGCATATAAATTAAATATTGTCTACCTTATAAAATTAAGAATAATCAAGTTTCACTGCCCCAGCTCCACATTCTTCTCCTGCTCCAAGAGTTCTAGACTGAGAACTGCATTTAAGGATCTTTCATAAACTCCAAGTAGCTAGACTAGGCTCAGGGAGAGGTTGTCACCCAAAAGCCAGAATAGGTGTGGTATTTACAAAGCCCCAGAATTCAAAGAGGATCAGGCCTTCTTTCGTGGCCTCTGGTGATTCTACTGTAGCTTTTCTCTTGCCGCCTGGTTTCCTGAGTCCCTTGGCCAGGAACAAGGGGTTCTTCCCATTGCCTCATTGTGTATTTATTTATTTATTTATTTATTTATGAATTCTCACTGGAATAGAAGTACCACTGAGCTCTTACCTGTACTCAAATGACCATGAGGCACAGGGAGGAAAATAGTTCAACCCATAATTACCATCTAGCCAGGCCTCACCAAGAAGCCAAGAGGAGCCCCACCATGGGGGGGCGCCATTTTCATCATACAGACTCCACAAATCATCTAAGGTACCCAAGAAGAAAGCGTTCTTTCCCAATTACATGGACAATCAGAAAAAATTAAATGCTGGTGTGGTTCACTACCGAAAGTGCCACCCACACAGCAGGGCCTGTCAAACTCACCGTATTATTATTGTCATTAAAATAACTCAATTTATATAGCTCTTGTTATGACCTGAACAGATGGTTTTTGAGGTTTCTTGGTGTACCTGGGTGGACAAGATACTGCTGAACTACATAGCATATGACTAGGAGCGTATGGGATGCCAATGGTTGCCTGCCAGGCCAGTCAATGATCAACAGAGACCAAGTGATCGCAGAAAACATTCTTCTTGAAAAGATGCTAACAATACTTATCAGAAACCACAAATTATTTAACATTTCTACTAAGCCAACCAAATTTTTGTGTAACAACAAAATATATCATTGCACAGGAAATAGAAAACTCATATGCACGAAAAATAGAACTTTATATGCACCAGAATTAAGTATTTGCAACGTCTTATTCTATTGCGGGATCTCTTCCCTCTCAGAGAAAGTGACTCACATAAACAAGTGTTGGAAAGCCAATTTTCCATTTCTAGGTTTGATTTGCAACGATTTACAGAATTCATTTTAGACTTGATTAACTGTTACATAAATACGTGTATTGGAACGAATGGTTAAGCCTCCAGAATGAAAAGTGTGACCTGTTCAGCTTTGTCAAACCAAGCGTTAACGGACTCCCTTTCATTTTCCTAGTGACTCTTTAATATAGAGTGATTTCAGATATATATTGCTGTATGCATATGCTTCCTTACTCCCAGTTGCGGTATTCTTGTTTTGTCTCAATTTTGTTTCTATAAGTAAAGAGTTCTGCTTTTTCCATTTAAATCAGGACTCACATTCAGTACAAAGCTCCTGAAAGATTGCAGACAAAAATCGGGTTTATATTAAATTTCATGCTAGAAATGCTGTCATTTTGTTATCTTTAACTAAAATCTAAGGACACAATGACTAAGAGGTCAAATTTGGAGTTCATTTCTTGAAATATTAATTTGAAATAAAACAAAAAGCCCAAGATAAAGAAAAATAATATTACGAGAAAGCTACCATATATTCTATATTATGATAATGCACCTTCTTTTGTCTAAAACTCTGAGTCCCTATAAAATATTATTTCATTTACACATTTAAAATGTTTGTACACAACAATTGTTTGGTATCCATTTGCGAGTTTTCTAGGGATCATATTTCTTGATGTTGTTTTAGATAATGTATGGCGTGTATTATTTCAAAATATATGTCTTTCTTAAGTTGTAATGAAGCCTCTGGCGCGTGATAATTTTGACATATATGTATTTTATATCAGTACTGCATATATCTTTGTGACCAACCTCATTTAAAATATATGCAGCCTGAAATATAACACTACACTTAGTACAGTATCTAAAATCTAGGTAATCTTGCTCACATTCCCCAATCACCTATGGTTTCTATTAGATTTCTCCTGTTTAAGTCTTGTGATGATTTATCTGCTGTCAGCCTCTACATCTTGTTCTCAGGTGGTGGAAGAATTTATTGACTCAGTGTTGTCAAATTTGGTTCTGACATGGCATCATGTTGTTCCCTCTGCCTGCAACTTTCTACCTGCCGAAACCATAACAACTCTGATATGTTTCTATACAATCGCAAAAACATTCCTATTTAAATTCCCCTATTCCAGGCAAACTCCTGGTTGTTTAAAGATTATTCTCATTCCAAATCTTGCTCATAAAGCACAGAAAGCCATTTCATATCTTATTTAACATGACTATCTCTAAGGAGTGGGAATCTATCTCATAATTTTTATAAATCTACCTGATTTCTGGGAGAGACAAGGACAAAGAAAGGATTTATGTTTTCAAATTATTCAGCAAATGAGTTTAAAATCTCAGGTGTGAAATCAAACAAGGTCTGATTATATATATATTCAGAAAGTAGCTGCGGGGGTCAGTAACGCAACAGTCAAGAATTGGTATTTCTCTTGCCAGTAACAGATGGGTTTGGTAATCAGCATCATGGTCCCCTGAGCAACCTTGGGGGGCAATACTGAGTGCAGAGTTAGAATATTCCCCTGAATCATGCTGATTATGTATGACCCAAAAGTTGAAAATCAAATCCCTTTGCACATTATTCGCACCCAAAGTGCAACCTACTGAGTTCTCAGGTGACTTAATGGAGCATAAAAATAATGAACACTCTCCCACAATCCTATTGTTTTGCATTTCAAAGACATTCTTACTGGCTTTAAATGGCTGAGATGGAAAATTTTCAAATATATTGTTCAATGACCACCTTAAATGAATGTCTTTTTAGAGCTGCATATTCAATAACTACAAGATTTTACTAAAATATTACTTAATGTTAAATATCTGCAATAAGCAAAGAAAATATAATTAGAAAAAATAAAGATGAAGAATCGAAGAAATGCAAAAAATGTAGAAAAGAGGTGGGAGAGAAGATAGAAAACTATTTAAATGGAAGACAGTAAAAAACTGTAACTACAGCCTGTGTACGAGTATCTTCTTTGAGTTCAATAGGAAGGTAATTACCCAGAGTTTCTACCAAAATTAAAGCAGGCATATTAACACCAGGTTCTATATAAGTCTGTAGAGGTGTGGTCACACTTGTTCAGTTTGGACTAAATCAAATTTATTTTGCAGTAGAAACTGCTTAATTATTGGTCTTGCTTTTTTGTAAAATTTGGTGATGAAAGGAGACTAGCAATTCAGTTATTGTCTTTTCCTAGTTGGGAGGGGACCAACTTCCTGACTTCAACTGGTTCAGACACCGGCTATAGACTTTTAACTTGCTGTATGTCATCATTAAGTGAAACTCAAACTCCACTGTACAAGTGGGGACTTTTTAAGATACAGTTGGCTTTCTTTTTGTTAATAAGCGCCATAAGATCATTAGGAAATAAAATCTTGTAATTGCACACACTCGTTTGATATCATATGAGCAGAATATTTACAGCATGAATATTGATGGGTGTCTTAAGTTCTATAAGATGTATATATCTGCCTGAAACATACAAAACACATACAACCTTATCTTTATCCTTTTTAGATGGAAGGTGAGTGAAATAATTACTGATGTTGAGGATAGATCTCGTTTTGGTTTCTAAACCTTCTACACTAAATAAACCAGTTCACTTCAGTAAACATTCAATTACACATGTTTATATATAGAGAAACTAATATCATTCAAAATAAGACTAAATCATCTTTCAGGTATTTTAACAAATCAAATATTAGTTGATATTTAAAATAAACACCAGTTTATGGCATCGAATGGATATAATTTACTGAGATTTAATAGAATTGGGAACTTGAATTAGTTGGGAATTTCACAGTTACTCTTTATTACAAGAATGAGTAATATTAATTAAGCAATGTGAATTACATGCTGCTTAGAATGCTATATTCAGAATAAGGAGAATAATGAGGTGATTGAAATTGAAAATAATACATTGGTAATCACTAATGTAACAATTCAGTCAAAACAGCATCAATATATTTTCAAATTAATTTTCAATTTGGTTTTAGAGTGAGTCTTTTGCATAATCTCAACTCTGACTTATTCTAATTAGTTTCAAAAGAAGAGAATAGTTTATTTTCAGTGAACAAATGCAATACAGCTACATGTTAGTCAGATTAACATCTCAGTAAGGGGACCCAAAATTCAGCATATGCCATTAGGATTATTAGCCACACAAAATGATTACTATAATTGTACAAAGTCTGAATAGAGTATTTTCTGAATCTATAGCCATTGAAAATATTCAATACAGTTTAACAGGCATGTTTTTGATAGTTTGAAAATTTTTCAAAGTCAGTAGAAAATTTCAAAGTAATGCGATGGTGATATCAGTACAACAGAATATTTTAAATTAAAGTAATGGGGCCTAAGAGGTACTGGTCTTTTTTTGAACTAGGCTGGGTTCATTTCTCTTTCTAAGATCCTAAGCATTGCCCAGAAGTTATCCACAATTCTGGGGCCAAAAGAAAAACCCTGAGCTTGCATTCTTTAGATGTGACCCGAAACAAAGCAAAGAAGTCAAAGTATCCACTCAAGGACATTATTGATTCCTTAAGTGAATATCAATGATTTGAATTGGTGGCACTTTTCAATGCCCATTTACCTCAGCATTACCTGCAAATATACCCACCATTACAGATTGTAGCCAGTCTGGAAAATAGCACAGAAATATTTAGAGTTTATAACATCTATCAATGATCATTCAAATAGTCCATAATTTTTAATCTATTCAAATACTCTTCACTTACTCTTTGGTAAATTTACTTTTAAAACATTAAGCTGATGAGAAAAATTACAGATTTACTTGGCAGACTATAAAGGCAATATAGAAGGCACAATAATAAATAGAAATGCACAGAAAGGGTGGCCTGGTGACATCATACAGAGTGAAGTACCTTCAACAACCAGTAATAAAAGAGAAACTTACAGATGATGTAGAATAGTTCAGACATCTTACATTAACTTCAATTACTTAAGTGTCTCAAGAGAAAACAGATCGTATGGTAAAATAGCTTTATTTCATACAGGTTTATTTGAGGACTATTTTTTGTGATATGAATTATTTTCAACATATATCCAGGCAGATGTCGCATCAGAATCAAGCTGTGAAGGAGGAACTATGCACAGAGAATCAGGGAAGGGTCATGCGAGATTGCCATGAATCGACAACCCTGGAGACAGAGTAGAAAGTATTTTGAAAATCAAGATCTCTCTAGTACATACCTCCGTCTACTGAGCGATCTCAACAGGAAAAGCATATAATTTGGGAACCCAGAGACATAGGAGCTGCAAATGTGGTCTACATAACTCCAGCATCTTCAGGAAAGGATGTGGTATAGATAGTTGAGGACAAACCTTTGAAAACGAAGAAAATCTGGCCTATGTTCCCATACCTCTATTCAAAACAACAATATTAGAAAGCTCATTAAAAAAAAATCGAGAATCTCTATATTTAATAACTTGGGAGATTTTCTTGAGGCTTTTTTGCTGTGTGTTTTAGACTTACTATGATAAGAAACAGTATTCAGCCACCATTCTGTCCTTGGAATGCCACTCCTGCGGTCTTTGAGACATCTGCAGGTAGCAGGATGAAACCAGAGTAGTGCAGAACCACACAAGGGGTCTTACCCTGGACTATCTCTTGAGTCTAGAGACAGAAAGTTTTTTTTGAAGTGATAATAAACATTCTATGTATTTTTTGCATTTTATTTTTTAAGCCACCATGAGATGTACAATTCTTGATGTTCATGATTGAGTTTCCAGTCACACCATATTACAGCTTAATACTCACAAAGTTATTTACCACCCACAATGTCCACACATTGCCCCTCCCCACCTCTCCCAGCCTGTACCACTCATAGCAGTTACTACTATCCTTCTGCTATTCTTTTCCTACAACTCTCTACTCTCTTACTGCTCCTTTTTTCTCCCTCCTTCTCCTCCTGCTCCTCCTCTGGTGCTTCTCCTTCCTATATCTCTTTCCATGATCTTCATGTTTCATCTTTTATCTTCTTTTATCTCACTCACTTATCTATCAATACCTCTCCCCTCCTCCCATGCCTATACCTCTGTTTTTCTCTCTTCTATTAAACATAATTAGATTACCCTTCCTTACAATTAGGGCTTATCCTTGTGTGTGGCTTTTTCATTCAATGATGCTCAGTTATAGTCTGTGGCATTACCATTTCCAGCAGTGTTTTAGAACACTGGTATATATTTCTATAAATCTGACTAATAGAAATGAATGCAGTCACTCTCATCTATCTTTGTCTTCTGCTAATTTAACTCAGCATGAAATAACCTCCATAGCCATCCATTTATGACAGAATTCAAACTACATTTTTCTTGGCTAAACTGTGAAATACCAAACATTTTTAGGTGGAATTGGTTCTTAAAAAAAAAAAGGACACAAAATCTTCAGAGAGAATTCAAAATTATACAAGAGAAAAAGAATTAGAAGTAACAGGAAGAAAGAAACACACTAACCACATCTCATGCTTCAGTTACCACTTCTGCCTCTAAAGTACTACCTGTTTCTCCTTAGTGAGAATTGAAAGTAAATATAAAAACTATTTACTCACCACAGCTTTGCTTAAATAATCTGTTTATTAAACATAAAATTGTTCATTATATTACACATATTCAATCCTTTTCTTAATATTTTTGTTCTATATCTGGAGTTCACAAGCTTTAATTTCTCTAGAATGCAAACCTAGACTAAGCAAGACACCATATTAAAATCACTCTTTAAATCTTAGCTAGTTGATTGAAACCTTTGCCTTAAAATACGTTTTCTGATTAATTATACCAAATATTCTGTTTCAAAACAGACATGTATGTGAAAATCAATACCATTCCATAAATCCACCTGGCTTCCTCCTAGCATTTAATGCAAACAAGTACAAACTAACAGAATCCAATATAAAAATGTATTATATTATTATATTTACATCACCCAGTGCAAGCGTACTATTATATTTCATTATCAATAAAGTACATTATAGTGACCTTAATTTTTAAGTTTTACTATTTTTCTGTAATCTCTATTCAATCCCAGATACAATTTTTTCGCCAGAATGCAGTACTGGGGCCAGAACAATGGTACATGGCGGGAGCACATGTCTTTATGACCAAGCTGAGTTTGATTCCTGGTTTCTATGTGGTCCCATAGAACACTACTAAGAATATTTTCTGAGTACAGAACCAAGAACAACTCACGAACATCTCTAGGTGTATTGCATAAGAGAAATAAAGAATACTTATAGAAGATAATTCATTAAATGTTATTTCACCAACTTTACAAATAAAGAAATTAAAATCTTCTCATAAATAAGAAAGGAAGGAAGAAAGAAAGAAAAGAAAGCAAAGAAAAAGAAAGAAAGCAAAGAAGAAAGAAAGAAGAAAGAAAGAAGAAAGAAAGAAAGAAGAAGAAAGAAAGAAAGAAAGAAAGAAAGAAAGCAAGAAAGAGAGAAGAGAAAGAGAGAGAGAGAAGAAAGGCGGTTTATTCAGACTGAAGAATTTTATGATTACAAAATCTTGGCGACTTTTCCATTGCTATAATTGTGCCCCGTCTGGGAGTTTTCCACGAGAAGTAATCAAATCACTTCCCTGCTCATCTAAGATTTGATTTGGGATCTTTTGTGAAATCACGAAATTCAAAATATGTGCTTTTAGCCTGTTTTGCACCACAGTTTATTTCAGTAACCTGATCATGTAAACAAGCCAGAATTACTTAACAATTACTAAGTAGAAAAATGTCTTATCCATGTATGTGCCTATAATACACAATAGAATTCTACCTGAGTTTTAAGTGGCTTTTGCATTTCTCTTTTTCTTTGCTTTTTGATCCCTGACGATGCTCGCAGGGTTTACTCCACACAACACCATGCACTCAGGAATTACTCCCCTGTGGTACTTTCAGAGGAGACCATATAGGATGTGCGAGATCGAACCCAGGCGGCTGGGCCAGCAGTGCAAGGCAGCACCTACCCGCTGGGCTGTGCTCCAGCCTACAGCTTACATTTTACTAAAACATGGAATTGAACTAGATATCATATTCCACAAATATGATTAATATCTTTTATATGGTATATAAAGAAGAAAGAAGCAAGGGACTAAACAGTATCAAATTAAAAGCAAACTTTTAGATTCTACCTGCTTTAGAGGTTTTACCAGGATTTAGGAGTTTGTTCAATTGCTGGTGGCTAGGAAAGTGGATACAAAAGGTCCTATGTTTTTCTTCACAGTCCATTTTTATCTATAAAAAGAAAAACCTACAAAATATTAAGAGGAGGAAAAAAATAATCATGAAGTAAATTTTAGATTTATGTTTGAAAGCTTTTCTACATATTATTTACTTTCAGAGAGGAAAGAAGTATTGCTTTGGACTCTTAGGGCTAGAAGCACCTGGTCCTCTTTTCTTTTCTTTTTGTCTTATGGGATTTATTTCTAAACCTCCAGGTGCCAGGCTGACCACTCTTGGCAGTACTCATATACCACCAGCACTCCTCAGAACCTTAAATACTGAGCATCAAACTCAGGAGCCACACACATACAAGGCAAATGCTCTAATACTGAAGCCAAATCCATGCTCTCTCTCTCTCTCTCTCTCTCTCTATGCTACTAAGCTCCAGAATGGTAACTATTAACTGTACTGCTTAAGAATGTGATTGCAATAAAAGAGAAGAGAGAAAAGTGCCTGCCATAGAGGCAAGGTAGAGATTGGGATGGGGGAAGGAAGCAGGGGACACTGGTGGTGGGAAATGTGTGCACTAATTGGAGGCATGGAGTGCAACATTCATTGTATAACGAGAATGCAATCATGAATGACTTTGTAATTGTCTAACCCACAGTGCTATAATAAATAAAAAGAACATGATTGCAATAAAAAGGAACTAATTAGAGCGCCCAGAAGAAACAGTAACACAACCAGTGGCATAATTTTAAATTCCTACAATGCGGAGTAAGTGGCATTAGGAAACAAAGATAATAAATATCAAAATGGAATGACATTTAGTGATAAACAACTATTGCCTTTTTTTAACTTTTACATTTGAAATGGACGGATTTCACTACTCCTCTACATTCAACATGCTGTAATTTGACCTTGGAGTTTCTGTTCAAATTCCATCCTCACTCTGGGAGTCAAGGCTAATGAAACAGCACTGGATAACCTCTAGCCATAGAGGCTAGATGGAAATAGATTACACAACAAATTGCATACTTACTCTTAAAGAGGCCACCTGGAAGAAACATATCTATTCACATTTCCATTTTAAGCAATGACTGGCCAGCAAATGACCATTCATACTCAGGGAACTAGAATAGTACAAAACATGCCAGGAATAAAACTCGAAGTGTTTATTTAGGCAAGAATAATGACTGCCAGGCACTTTCCTAATGGGACATTACTGTCCAGTACTCCAAGTTTTCTGCATCTGCTTGCAACAACGTGAATTACCAGAGGCAGACACTTTATTTGGGCCACCAGCCATCACATGCTTCCTTTCAACATGGTCTCCCCCTTCAGTTAGAGTTTAGAACCAGTGACTATCTCCTAGGTTAATATCACTGGGCAAACTCGAGAAACAATTAAATTGTATGTATTTTGTAGTTTGAGGAGAGTAGTCATATATGCAAGTCAGCCTTGTGTGAAAGCTGAACTGTTTCCAACCTGCAGTATCAAACCATTATGGAAATGCCAAGCAACACATTATTATACAAATGTTCTAGATAAAACAACCTGTCTTAATGTCATACCCAGTCATTTGCTTTTGTGGTAAAAATGAATCTGGTGGCAATGAGTAAAATTAAAAAATATCAGTTTTGTTTAACCATGCCCCCTGTCTGCTCAGCTTTACTTCTTTTCGACCCACCTGTCCTAACACTGGCTCTGAAGTCTCATTACTGTGGCTCCCGTTTACATCACTTTCACATGTAGTCCCTTGAAAATGTCTTGGGGCCGCTGGGGCCATATGTCCCAGTTGAAAACTGCCTAGACTAGAAAGCGAATTTTAAAAAGAAAGCAAAGTTTAAAGCAGATTGGAAAATAAGATTTAATATAGACTAAGTCTACCCATAGATTAATAAAAGTTATAGCAAGTAAATAGATTATGAAACTGCTCTAAAAGGGAATGGATTTCAAAAAAGTATAATTTTGTCTTCAAAAATAACTTAAAATGGAACTTCCTCAATGAGAATGAGCTAAGAAAGTCAGAGGATATTTCTTCTATGTACCCATTTCCTTTTCACAGGAGAATAAAGTGAAAGGGTGGGAAATATGCCCTGGTGGAGAGATGGGTGCTAGCTTTGTACTGAAATCCAACCATGAACAGCTTTGCAAGTGTCACGCTCATGGTGTTATAACAAAAATATAATAATAAAAATAAAATAAATATAAATCAATAAATAAATAAAGATAAAAAGTTAAAAAAAGAATTGCCTTGAGAAAGAGTACTACAGAAAACAGAATCACAGACCAATGAAATAAAGAAACTCTCCCAGATTTCTTGTCACCTGTCCCCCCTAGCAATTTCATAGGTACACCACTCAAGGACTGTGACTTCATTCTTTCCTCTCTAAATCAGTTAGAGGGGAGGCAGAAATCCCACCCCACCCACACACACACACATACTACAACACATATTAACATTCTGAGGGTCGATAGAATGTTCAAAAAATGAACTCAGTTCTGACATTTTCCATCAGAAAATAAGAGGGGTTTCCAGAAGATGAGATCATGCTTGCAATACTCATTTCAGGCGCCAGTTACAAACAAACTATTATGAGTCCTTCCAACCAATTAACTCCAGTTAACAGCCCCTAGTACCCCCCCAGTCCTTAGTCTTTTTCTGGGGTCACCCGGAGACCGCTCAGAGGTACTCCTGGTGGAGCTTGGCTCAGGGGATCTTGTGGGACGCGGGATGGAGACTGGGTCGACCTGTACAAGGCAAACACCCTCCCAGCTGTGCTATTGCCCAGTCTTAGTCTTAAAGGTGAAACCACAAGCTCAGATTAGTAAGCCCTGCTGAGCAACTAGCTATTAATGAGGGTCCGCCCCACACTTTGGGTTTGATTAATTTACCGTAGTGAAATATTTTGCTAGGTTGGAGTCCAATTGTTACCAGGAAAGGTGACCGTGAGTTGTTAGGGAAGGTGACCGTGGTTGTTGTCTTGGTTCTTGTCTACTCCTAAAATTCAGGACACTTAAGAAAAAAATAGAGCTAGAGATATCGACTGAGGAAAGAAAAGAAAGAATAGCACACTCAGAGGCATTGGGAGCTGGCCAATGAGTGGGAGCAGCAGCCCAGTCTGTGATGGAGTTACCCAACCATCACTTTTCTAGTCCCTGACTTTTCTCATTTCTTCTGGTTTCCTCCGTTGCACCTATTGCTTGGTGCATGTGGAGTACTGTGTGCCCTTGAGTCATGTTGGATTCTTTCCTTGGTTACCTAGCAAATCCCAAAGAGCAAGGGTGGTGGGGTGGGGAGCGGGTCATGTTGGGCATCTCTTGGTATGGTTGGTGAGCAGGGGAGGAATAAGCATCAGGTAATTTAGTACTCTCTAAATCTACTAATCTGCAGAAATTTGGATTTTTTTATATCCTTAGACTTTGAGATCTCATACCTAGGTGCCATGGTGATGCCCTCTCATTACTGCATCTCCCACCTGCTCATGTCCTACTAACCTGCCTACACTACAGTTTTATTATTCAAGCATATAACCCAGAAAAAGCTAGATGGAATAAAGATATGGAATAAAACATGAGGGAAAATCTCAGAGGAGTACATCTTCTCTACAGTTGTATACCCTGTCTCAACACTTTTTGTTCACCAATCAGGAAACTCTCCAGACTCTGAATGTCATCCTCAGGGTTTTATGTGGGTCTCATTACTAGGGCATAACAAATAATAAGTAGTGGCATTAAACTCAGTCACTAGTCCCCAATCTTTCCCTGAGGTATAAGACTTGCAGACTAACTAGGGTTGGTAGAGACTTGATAGCCTAACTAGGATGCTTATACAGCTTTGTTGGAAAAATGAAGTTATGAGATTTACCTATAAATTGATGGACATGGAGGATGTTGTGTTGATTGAGAATTAGCCAGAAGGAGAGAGACAGATATAGAAGACTATTTATTTGATGACATATATATATATATATATATATATATATATGTCTATACACGTACATATTATGATACCAATATCTAAGGTCAGAGCGTCGGTGTATCAGGAGGTCTTGTCAAAGGTCGAAGTTACCACATATGTGGGAGCAAAGGTTAGGTAAGACAGAGAAGGAACAGTGTGCCACTTATTGTTGAAAGTCTATTGCGACATAGAACTTAGCATTAAATACAGTCAAAAGATACACACATGATAACCTCTAAGTATATTACAATCCACAATATATGTATGTAGAAAGAAAGAAAGAAGAGAGAGAGAGAGAGAGAAAGAGAGAGAAAAGAAATGGAGAACCTGCCCCGGAGGCAGGCTAGCGGAGGAGGAAATGGGGGACATTGATGGTGAGAAATGGACACTGGTGGAGGGATGGGTCCTAGAACACCATATGACGAAAGCCAAACATGAACATTTTTGTAATTGTTAAAAAAAGAATGAATGAATGGAATGAATGAACAAATAAATAGATAAATACATTTAAAAATAAAATGCAAAAGAAAAAGAGAAAAAAAGAAAACTAGGGTTGGTACACAGACAAACATTCCCTATCCTTAGAGCTTCTAACAGAGAACCTCTACCATTCAACAGACGAATTCCAAAATTGTGGAATTTGGAGTCAAGAACTTCTGATATACAGTAGCTGCATGTGCAAAATACTTAGTCATCTGAATGACTTAATAAATATTTCTTATTAAATGTACTACCACAGGGAGAGAAGGAGAAAAACATCTGTCTTTATTGCTGCTAAGTCTCCAAAGAAGAGAAGTCACACCTGAACTTAACAGGCAGACCAAGCTATGATAATATACCTTTGCCTCACTCCTGAGAAGAAACAAAATAAAAACAAAATTCTTCATACTTTAAGTATTTGTAGCTATTCCAATATTAGAATTTAGAGCATTTATGGTTTAATTTTTAATAAATTGATGATTTTTAAATGTAACTTATAAATAATGGGAAACCAAGGAATGGATGATGTTTATTTTGTATTTCCAATTTTAAAATGTGTGGAATTTTTCACTGGGAAGTAGGTCATTGAAAGTGCCTGATATACAGATATATATGTCATATGCGTAGTTATAAGCATATGTATCAGGTTGGATCTCTGATGAGAAGTTTTGTATAGCAATGAAAGTTTATATTTCAAATACCAAGTTTCAAAAATTATGTTCTTCTCCATATAATCACTCCTTCATCAAAGAATAACTATAGTCATCATATTCCTTTGATTACATATTACTATCACTTGCATCACTTGTCTTCCCATTGTTCATCAATTTGCTTGAGTGGGCACCCAGTGGGCACCATGCTCCATTAGTTGAGAATGAGGTCCATTATTATTACTGTTTTTTGTCCTATGAATATACCATGGGTAGCTTTCCAGGCTCTGCCATGGCTCTGGGTTTATCCTAAGGGGCCAAGTCTTTTCTATGTCAGACCATCGACCATCAACCATCCAGGGCCCATGGGGCAGAGCCTTGGAGTGTAGACAAGCCTGTCTCCTGTTTGCCACCTGAGCCACAGCTGGACACCTCAGCCACACCTGCAACACCTTGAGGGCAGGACATATTACTATGTCCCAACAAAAATTAAGTTAAGCAAAGGGGGAAGTGAATTCACTCCTCTGATTAGGATACATAACAAGATGTGGCATGAACTTAGAGCAAATCCACAGAGATTAGTCATTCAGATTAGATCCTGGATTTCAGAGTCAACACCATGTTTGTTTCCAACCAGTTCCTACCTCTGTTGCTCCTAATGTTCTCTTTCTCCATTGGTTTCTTTTATTTCTACTCCCTGCAAAGCTCTCTATGTATTAACTCAAATGGCCACTGACAGTGTGGCCCTATATTTAGGATTGCTAAATGGAAGAAACTAACTTTTCCCTTACCTCCAATTGTAAAGTTCTATAGAAGAATTTATTAGTCTGACTTGATGTTCATGCACATCTTTCCAGGTGAATGTAGTACTATGATTGATTGGCCCGTTTTATGGGCCTAGCAAAGGCAGAGTACAATAGGATAATTATCAATTTTCGGGGAGCTCCGCCTGGGTCCCGACAGTGCCCTGGAAGTGAGTTCCCTTCTACCTCCGGCCGGCAGGAATGGATGAAAACTTCGGGAATCCGATGCAATTTTAAGGCTTTACTTATCACAGGTTCAGGCATACAAGTCAGCAATAGGAAAAACCCTGTGCTTGGATTCCCAGCTAGAACCCCAGACACGTGTAGGCCAAGATGGCGGCCACCACGTGTTGAAGCCCTGTAAAGAGGAGACAAAGAAAACTCCCAAGAAGGGTTGGAGCTCACAGAGAGCAAAAAGAAGCACGCGAGAGAGGAAGCAGGCTAGTTTTATACCCCTGATACTCAGACCTTCCTCCCACTGTTATGGAAAGCAGGGGAGGGTCAAATGCCCTTAGGTAATCCCTCCCTGCACCTCACCTAGGCCCTTTTGTATGCTAATGTTTTGAGCCGAGATCTGCCTGGAAATGCCTTTATAGGGTAGAGAAGGGGTTTCTGAGATGGCATGTCTCTGTACCAAAGACTAATACTAATGCCAGTTAAATATTTCTCCAAGCCTTCACAAGTCTCTTCTACTTCATGGTAGTTTTGTATTTTAGTTGCCTTTGAGTATATCAAGGAGCCATGCTTATTTGCTTGGAGGCAAACAGCATTTCTCTCTGGTCTAATTACTTAGGGTTCCCTACAGTGGCCAGGCAAATATGCTGGTAAGATCTAGCTAGTCCCACGATGATTGTGGTAGCATGGGAGAATATTTATACCAGCCAGTACAGAATACATGGTCAGATAAGATTGCCACATTCAGACTACCCCCCCTATCTATGAAGTGACCTGCAGGAGGCAATCCAGGGCAGATGCAGAGGCCCAGGCTTTTAGGTGTCCTGCAACAATCCAATGAGTTTGCTCAGATCATGGAAAGAGGAGATTTCCCCCTCCCCAAAAAATGAAATGTAACTCAAAAGGAAATATGTTAATATCACTTGTCACTTATCTTCCCCTTGTTCATCAGTTTGCTCAACGGGCTCCAGTAACATCTCCATACGTCCTGTAGCATGCTAGTATAGCCAAAGGGCATCTGCTCAGCTCCAGGAACACGAAGACCTTAAGCCATTCCTTTAAGTCG